>JADFUC010001663.1:0-128909 GCA_019722365.1 Lithospermum erythrorhizon | reverse complement strand
TATTACGTATTGCTTATCTCGCCAAGTATTCCTTCTCAAGAAAACACCATCTCTTGCAATGAAAATCTTGTTCTCATGCTTCGAGGTAGAAACAATACCTTATGTTTTCTTTCTCAGATAACCAATCTAAATAAATATTTCGATTGGGTCCAAGTTTGCCTATTCAATTTATTGACATAGGCCTACTACTCCCAAATTCTCACGTGACCAATCTCGAGATTCGGCTTTCCAAACCACATCTCATGCGTCTTAATGATTTAGTTGGGATGCATTTGTTTAAAGCAGGCATGGCGTTTAGTAACGATATCCCCAAAAGTCGACCTGCTAGTCAATACCATCATGGATCAACCATATCCAAAAAGTATTCGATTTCTGGATATACCATTATGTTGACGTGTTCCAGCAGAGCTTTTAACTATGATACAATACCACACTCCTTGGGATGTTGCTTCAAATACATAGCTTTAAGTATTCTCCTCCGTCAGACCTTGGGAAAAACCTTAATCGCTTTATTGAGTTGGTTCTCAACTTCTTTCTCGAACTCCTTTTTAACTTCAAAAGCTTCTATTTTATGTTTCCAAGAGATATATGTAACCATATCTACCAGAGTCAGCCAAAGAAGTGGCATTTAGCAACCTCCTCTGGGCCGTAGTATTCATCGACCACATACATCAAGAGATGATGATTCCCAACACATCGTTGCCCCCCACTCGCATCACTCAAATGAAAGTGACTCGTCATCTTGCTCTGAAGAAGCACGACTGTGATCACCATACGGTTCAAAACCGATGATGTCAAAATTCCTTCCAAAGATGCAATTACTTAACGCTATTATCATGCCGACCAAGTCCTGAATGCCACATATAAAGAGAGATTCATGTCATTTTGGTTGTTCTCTTATTCTTTATGTCAGAGGTCTCAACGCTTTGTATCTAATACATATGACCATTCTAACGAGATGCCGCATTCATAACTATATTATTTCGAGTAATTTAAATAACCACTTTCATTAATCGAAAAGTAATAGCCATCATTTTCCAACAGAAACCGAAATGATGTTTCGCATTGTGCCGGTACGTCAGAGACATTTTTAGCTCGAGTACCATTCCCGTTGGTAAACTTAAACAAATCGACTTCGGCGAAGAATGACCGCAACTTCGCTTCCATCGCTTAAATTCTAAGCAGTTTATCTCTCGCTCCTCGCATTCACCTTTCTTCTCTATTACGTACTCACATACATTTTGCAAATGCGAAAAGCATATCCGCCTAGCACCCATGCTGGCCGTAGCTAAGAATTCAGTTGGTCCAACATAAATATTCAAGCATCGAGCGGTAGTCGCATTACTCATCTCATTTGCCATGATTTATTGTCATTCCATAATTCGCCTGCCTTCATCGAATTCGAAGGTTTCACGCATATTTGCATTTCAAAAGTCGAGCGGAGTATATTAATTATTATTCATGTGGCTTATTGGGACTTCAATGTAAGATATGTAAAATAATATAGCTTTAGTTATTCATGTCATAATAAGTAATTTCAAAAATCATATAGAATTAATATTTGTGCTATTAACTACCGAAACGACTAAGTATGGGCTCAAGATCCTGGGATGACTAAGACCGAACGGCAAGACGCATATTTCAATTCCTAATCACCATTACCAATCATGACTATCATTTAATTTCATCACTAAAGCTCATCTGGGATCAGAGTAATGACCTCTTTGGTCAACGGCCTAAACGCTTCACTGAAAATCACCGCTTAAGAATCAAGTCTACCGAATATTGGTGTCCGGCCGGGATGTTTATAGCCCAAGTCCCGCACTTCGGGAAAGATATAAACATCCTATCGATGTAGCCTTAAGTACGACACGCCTACCAACTGCATCCGCATACAACGAGACCTCGTATCCAACTTGTGAGTCAAAATGATAATACTACTTAATTTATGATTTGATTAGTTATATTTTAACCAATCTTACCAAGTTAAGCATATATACACACAAAGCTAGCTATATAACATAAATTACAATCATAAAAATATAACACTAATAAGACTCGATAAATCCTATAAAATCTGGGATTGCCCTAAACTACGCTAGCCTACTAACGATCTCTATCATCTTCCCCCGGCTCTTCAAGGGTTCCACTTTTAATTAATTATATTTACAATAAATAATAACAAATTAAAATCTCTACTCATTCATCTTAGATAAAAGATTAATCAAAGTCGTATTTCCAAAAATATCTAATTCATATCACTAATCTCCTTCTTTTTCAAGATCAAATTAGGTAACGATTTCAATTGACTAATAACGAAATTAAAGCACGCCATAAATAATAGATAAGAACCATATTTTAAAGGCACATGCGATTCTAAATAAATATATGTCATTGCATATCGATCTTACTAAATATGTAATTTAATCTAATAAGTGTAAAATATTCACTTAAACTATTTTAAGTATTTTAACAATTAATATTAAATAATAAGTATTTCTAAAATACTTCATACTATTTATTTAATTTAATCTTTAAAATTTAATTTCAGATATATGTTATTAAGAAACTTCAATTATCAAATATAAATGGATTTCTGATTTAATTAAATCAATTCTAATTATTAAATCTAATCAAATTAGAATTAATCAATTAATAGTCTCTATTTTAATTAAATATCAAATACACTAAAATAAATTCTAATCGAATTAGAGCATTAAAGGATTCTACAAATAATATACAAGTGTGTACCTTTCTTAAGGGATTTGGTACTGAATATATCTGAGGAGACTTTGAACAATCAATCCAAGATCGTTTCTAAGAATACCAACACCTCAACGTATTTAACGAACCCTCCGTGTTTTCCTAGAGCTCTTTCAAATATTAAACCCATTTAGTAAGCAGGTAAAATCAAAAGCGGTTCTTCACCTACCGGGTCGTAACAAGAGGGAGTAAGTCCCAACTTCAAAAGTCAAGAATCAAAGTCATTTCCAAAGTAGCCTTTATATGTGGCTCAAAATCCCTACTTTTATGCATTTTAAAGAGACGTGGTTGGGAACTCTTCCACCCTCCTTAAAGAACATTCTAGAATACTTCAGAGTTTTAAGGCAAAAAATCTCTCTCCTTTTTCTTCATTTAGTCAATCAGAAAAGTTATTGCTTGTTCTAAAATCTTCTCGCTTCTTATCCATAAACAAAGACACGTAAAATGGTTAGTAGAATATTTAATAATAATTCTACAAAAAAAAAAAGATTCCGGAAATCCTATCACTTCAACATTATGGTCGACTATAGGGAGTAATTTCCACCAATTGGAAATTCGCCTAACATTCTTAGCCTATATTTTACAATCTAAAGTTAAGTTATAATCGTATTATACCATTTGCTAGTCAGCAGGCGACCTTCCTAGGCTCACCTAAAATGAGCAATATATTAATTTATGTTTAATCGAACATCATATTAATATATAGATTATGAGCGGACTCTAGTAAGCCATCATAACCCTTAATGTCAATCGATTTAATCCTAATATATTAATTGTCCAACAATTAACATATCTCCAAACTTATTATTATTTTACAATAATCGGTTGTACAATCTAACTGCTCAACGAAAGCATATATTTAAGAGATATAATATCTCATATTTCCAACATATTTGGAGTATATATACTGATCAATAACGAGATCTGAACCTCTAGCTTCAAGAAGTTACTGTGAGATATCAAACTAGGCAAAACCTTCAAGATTACTTCATTAAAGTCTAATCCGATTGCTTTCTTATTCACAATCTCAAGTTGTAACCGACTCGGCTGTTCTCAGATTCTTTTGTTGTGTTATGCTTGTTACTAACAAGATATTCATTAACTTCATTTATATTTGTTATAATACAAATATAACCCCTTTTCATTATTTTCTTTTCCATTTATACAACTTTACGGCTCGGGACAAAAGTTGTATCTCTTGGAAAGATTCTTTCTTTAAGGTATTCATCTTGGATCCCGGTTAAATAGCTTATCAATATAAGCATAACTCAACTTGTTGAGTTCATTTTAATTGGATCTCTATGAATAATAGAAAGATTCGAGCCATCCTCGATCTTTTATAGAGAAACTCATACACAATCTAATTCTCACAGAATAAGTATTCTCTATTATTAGTATGTCTTCATACTTAAAAATGCGTATGCTAATTAGCTCCCCACCTGACCTCCTTGTCTCTACAAGAATGTAACGACCCGCCTAGTCGATGCCCCTCGATGTTGTAGTCGTTATCAACTCAGATATCCGAAATACCATACGATGGTTGACACAAAAATAACCTGTTTGAAAATCAATAAACCTGATAGTTTGATAAAAGTGAAATAGTTCGAAAGTTCAAAATGTTTCCATATAGAGTTTAACCATCGTGGCATCACCTAATCCAAATCCAAAGTGCAAACTTCATAACATTACCAAGTCCAAAATACTCCATAAAACAGTTTATAAATTGCCAACACCAAACACAAAATATGAAGTCTGAGTACACCAAAAATAATTGAGTAGAAAAAGACGATCCATTGAGGATCCTAGCCACCCGCTCTCACCTAAATCAACGATCACTACGAACTCAATGCCTCTCACGCTTGCACCCGCCAATTTGGAGGTTGGCAAGCGGCAAAGTTCGACAACTTAGTGAAACGACCCACCAAGTGTAACTTATCCATCCGAACGAGGCACACAACAAAAGATATAGACGTAATGGGATGAAAGTAGTATATATATGTATAATAGAAGAACATACCAAAATACCAATAGCATAATAATAATAATAATAATCATCAATATATATACATTTTAGAGGACTCAACTTATGTTAATCCACATGTTATATCAAGAGATAGCATATCACATAATCAAGCGAGTAAAACATCATAAATTCTCAAACACAACGGTTATATCACAATCATAAAATACCAAAACTCCTGAAAATAAAACCATGACATTATCAACATTTCAAACTCAGTGACATCCTCCCAATGTCAACACAATGCAAGACAATGCACACAATAACTGTATCCGACATTTATATAACGCTTGGCTGCTCCTTTTCCAACAGCTCACTCCATGTACTACAATATAATATCATATCCTTTTCCCGGCAGGCTCACCCTTCGCTCACCCATAAAATATCATATCCTTTTTCCTGTGCTCACCCTTCGATCACCCATAACATCGTAAAACACCCCCCCATCCGCACAACGAATTCTATACGCGACCAACATGCCCACATCCCAATAATACGCGACTACTCTCTACAGAAACCAAGCACGCACCAACAACTAACATCATACCAAACATACCAACCATACAAAACATAACCTAATACCTAATTCCATTAACATCACAACAACTCTAGATAGAAACAATCAAGAACAATCACACAACAACTTCAATACGGCACCCATAATATACATAATACAACAATCATACACTCAACATTTCACAACTTTACAAATTATACTATCATATAAATTCATAAAATAATTATATAGTCACATATCTATCTATCAACTACTTCAATTAAACGTAGTCATTATTTATCACACGAGCGATAAATCCTCACCTTTGGCTAGTACCACTAGCAATCTCTTCAGAAATCAATCGATCCGCAAGCCTTTCCCCGCTGCTCCGAAGTCTAAACAAAACACCGAAAGTACGACATTACAAACTTCGTTATAAATTCTTTTAACAACTTTAGTACCAATAGCCACTTTAGGTGCAATATTGAAGTTGCTTTAAACGATAAAACTAAACGACGCAATATCGAACAACTCCACACCTTTTAACCATTTCGCCCCTCTCTAACGCCATCCCAACACTTTAACAATTTTACCTCAATCCAAAATATCAACTCTTCCAACCAACTAAATCCATTTCTAACAACCTTTAACCTACAACCCGCTTACTAACTAAATCTAATAAAACTTATTTCAACATATTCATCCAACAACTATAAATCACAATTCCAAAACTATAATAAAGGTCCAAGAACATACTTATACCATTAAAATGTTTTTGGAAAAGTCAACCAAGTTAACTCGAAAGCCAACACAACTACAATGCCTTTTTCTACCCCAAAATCGTTATTATCACTCTATACTATAATCTAAGCTGGGGATAATAATTATATTCCATATAAACCCCCAAACCCGAAGTCAAACTATTTCCCCAAAAAAGTCAACGTCCCTAAACGTCAAGAGTCTATCCAAATTTTAACTTTAACTCAAGAACAACTAATTTAAAGCCTAGAACTATCTGCAACAATAATAACAACACAAGAAAGTCAACAAAAGTCAACCCATTCAAAACTCATGAAATACTCAAAAAGATTCGGCCTTTTTACTCAATCGAAGAGATTTACGAGTGGAAACTCTCCAAGAAATTTGAGGACCAAAGCTCATGTAGACGTGGAGGACAAATCGAAGAAAGAAAATCAAGTGGGAAATGAGGAATGCATTGGGGAGGGAGATGGATTTTTTATTTTTTTTAATTTTAAGGTCTTTGCTTGGTACGCGAGGCCGAAGGCGGAAAACGAAGTTTGGTGGCCGGAAAAATCCGACCGCTTAGTTTAAGTTATGTTCTCTGCTTAACTTATCTCGACTATTAATCTCCAACATCAACATTTATAATCCATGAAATATATAAAAGCTGGTCCAATTTTAATGCTAATTAAATTCATAACTCCATATTTTAATTTATTAATGGATGAATCAAGTTATCGTTATTACAAAGAATATTGTTTCCATTAATGAATTCAAACTATTTGAAGTATTCATTAACTTATGTATATGTGTCAATTATTAGCATCCGAAGACTCCAAACATTTACGACACGAGAATTTCTCCAAAGACAAGAATCACCTTGACTCGATAACTCCGTAAACACGGATATCACTTGATTAAATCTATTCAGGTTATGATAGTTATTCATTCCTTTTGATAAGTAGCTATTTTGGAGTGTAAGACAAGTAATATCCAAATCAGATTTGGAATATTTTAACTATCTCCGATCATACAAATCATGAATCATCATTATTGTTGTTTATGGTTATATCCTTAAAAACATCACATTTTATTTGATCGCTATCAAGGTAACAACAAGTTCAAGTCTTATATTTTGTCAACCTGCTTGACTTGGGTGAAAATTTATAAGATTCACTCTGACTATTACGAATTCCATATCACATCTAATATGACGCTTTTGATGCTGACGGCTGACTATACATTCAGCTTGCTCAGCCTAAACTCGTGAGTAATATGTAATCTATATTATTAGACTTAATCTAAATTCATCTAGTAATATTCTTCTTTAATATTTTAAAAGAATATTAAATATTCACTGCTTAACTCTCATTCATTTGAACTATTTGTATGTACTTATTGTATTTCTAAATATTTATAGTAAATTAGTAAACATATACATTTATATTTTACTAATATACCAATAATAATGTTAGATGAATATGTTATTTATTGATCTCTAAATTTTATTTATGACTCCAATAAATGGTTTATTTTAAATATTCAATTTTACCATGATCATTTAATTATGAATTATAAATATTATTCATTTAATCATATACTCTAAATATATGATTCAAGATTCCATCTTTATGATATTTTATTTGTGTGGATCATATTTCTTTATAATTCATATTGCCTTTTAGGAGATTAGATTTTGTCATCTACTAATTCTTTTCGGTTAATACTAATACGCATGATATTTATGTCGGTCAAATCAATATGTTCCAGATTAATATCTGTAATTTTCATATAAAGATTAATAGTCAATTAAATTGACTTAATTTTAAACATAAAACATTTATGTCTCAAAACATAAAATAATACCAGATTCCTTCCTAATCGAAGCAAGTGTCTAAACTGATAATATGTTAAAATATTTTCTAAGCTAAACGATAAAATTTCAGACATCTTCCGGGTCGGATACAACGCATTCTTTATCCAGTCAACTCCATCTATGTGATCTTCATTCTCGAATGGCCGAGCACATTTCAAATGTGAGTATCACATACAATGCTAACAAACATCACGTATTGTCAAGACAAAATCAATAAATACGACGGTACCTCTCAAAGTTGATTCATATCAATCACGCCTCTTCCGCATGTAGTCCTTTAGCAAACTCCTCATGAATTTCAAAGAGGTCACGTATGACCATCCTTTCATTCATCTCGCTTCATTGCTCATTCCCCGGCAGCTTGTAACCAAAATCGCAAAGTAACGGTTCGGGAATTTTCTTTATCTCAGAGATCATCTCAATGGCGGCTCAAAGCTTTCTTCTTCGCTTCTTATCCATCGTTCAATAATGAAATTGGATACCTTCCGGGTAAGTAATCAGACGTATGTTTAAGCTCAATTCGAGATATCAGTTCCAGAGTACCGAGTAACTCAACTAATCTCATTATTTTTAATATGACTTCTCTTCCAAATTCTTCACGCTGATCAGCAACATTTTCTCTTACCCCTTTTCAACACTTCACGGGCGAGAAGTCTCGTATGATAAATCGATCACATCCCAAGATCTTGATTCTTAACCTCGAGATGATGTCTAACGGACAACATAAGGCACTTGACTTCTAATGGACGATCAACGCTTCATCGTGATCAAGTCACGCCCAAAATGCATCCGAATCCTTCGAGCATTGGGCTCATTACATTAAGACAATCACCATGCCCGCAAACGCAGCACTAAGTCATTTATTACATCTTTTTCAGCCGACCGAAAAGCATTCGTAGGGAAAGTGGACTCATAACAGATTGGCCAATGTAAAAATACATATGAACAACTTAATCTATATGTCATAAATATTCTATAATCGGATAATAGAATAACTATACTAGTGTTTACAATCCCACTAAACACATGAAGTATGCCAAGAACTCATAACATAAACCGACGGCACAATCGCTTAAGACATTCACTTGTGTTTACGCGAGCAAAATAATCATCACATAATTATACCATCATAACTCTCAAGCGTACTAAAATTTCAACTTAGACCATAATAGTAACCTCTTATGTCAACGGGTCCATGTTTGACATTGAAATCACCGTTAGCGTACTCAAATATACCGAATGCAAATTCAAACGACAATTGCAGTTTCGAGTTCTCTAACAAATAAAATTAAACTATTCCATCGGGCCTGTGATCCTGCATATTTACACATTCGTACTCGGCAAAATCCCAATACAAGAGACCTTATCCCAAGTTTATATTATGGTACTACATAAACTCACATTTATTATGTCGAATTTGTTATATTTTATTAACTCTACGATCATGTCAAGATATCAATCAAACAAGCAAAAAAATATATACTCATGAATCATAAGAAAATATAGGACATATCAAAATCATTACTATATTTCAGCTTCATAAATCATTTTCCTGTCATCATCCTCATGTGGATTAACATTCAATAATACTATATAACTCATTACTAATAATTATCCAAGTTTTTAATACATTTTATAAATACAAAACTAGCATACTCTTAGGGGGTAGAGATTATCTATAGTTATATTATTTATATAATATAATATTATATCATGAAGTTCATGACATCCATCAAATATAACGTATTATATCATGCATGATAAATAATCAATATTACATTTAACCTAGCATGGATGAAGCATGGAGTAGGCACACACATTGCAAGTTAAGAGTGTTCATCAAAATGAAATAAACTATTTAATTTGTCTAACTGTAAAATCACTAGTAATCTAATTATAGTATTTATTTGATATTGTATATTATCATGTATTATTAATATCTAATACAATAAATATAAAAAATTAATAACTTATATTAAATGTGATATTACCAATACCATTAATATCTACTATTAATAATATCTTGAATTAATATCTAATATTACAACAACTTGTATTTTCTAAAAATACTATTCTACACTTATGACGATTAATTCCTAAAATTACGTTATAATTAAAACTCTAATTATCATACAGTACTGATTTAAGTACGTAAGAGGCACACATATCGTATGTCAAGAATATTCATCAAAATAAAATAAACTATTTAATTTGTCCAAGTGTAAAATTACTAGTAATCTAATTCTAATATTTATTTGATATTTTATTACCAATATTAACTAACTTCAAGTTAATATCTTATATTAAAATGCGTTATTAGTATCTATAATATTAATAAAGCGTTACATCAATACTTAATATTAAATATGTCATTAATATCTAATATTAATAATATTAAGTTAATATCTAATACTAGAATAACTAGTATGTTCTAAAAATACTATTTTACACTTATGATGATTAATTCCTAAAATATGTTATAATTTGAAACTCTAATTATCTAATAATCATAGGTCTCAAAATTAATTAAATCAAATTCGAAATATTATAATTAAATCTAATCATAATTAGAATTTAATTAATTAAATCCATTAGTTTCAATTAATTCCAATAAATAATTGAATTTAATCTAATCTTATTAGAACTAATTTTAATGTGGTTAAAATAAATTGATTAAAAATAATTTCAACATGAAATTAAATTAATTAAATTTCTAATTAATTTCTAATAAATTGATTCTAGCAAAATCCATCAAGAATCAGCTTCAATCAAATCAAAACTCAATTTAATCTATCAAAGAATTAAATCGACCAATCCAATTAAATGGTTAAGGATCGGTTCGGTGTTGTTCCCCAAAAGAGCAACCAAATAAATCACCCAAGAGGGGCCCAAGCACATACTTCACCCCAATCCACCCATCGCCCAAACCAATAGCCCAACTCACATACTCGTGACGCCCAAAAGATTTCGACGCCCAAGACATCCGGCCCAAAAACTAAAGTCATCTACCACGCCATCAATCGACGCCACAATGGTGTAATGGCCGCGTAGCTGACATCGTTACGCCGACGCGGGCAATCCACGCTAATACCGACAAGTGTTTCCACGCGGGTGGCGCGACATGGACGCCACAGCCAAAGACACGTTGTCATCCATGCTGAACCGACACGCCATGTCATTCGATCCTGCCTGCCAAATCCGGCTCAATTCGAAATACGCCTCCAGCCAACGAGTTGACTCTTTTTATAGAAATCCAAAACAACATTAAACACAAATTAAACATGCAAATCGGGCCTATAATTCAAAGACAAATATTTTTCTCGCATTATTTATATAATCAATCTAACCCCGAGCTCAAGCCACCGAAGTGATTTGCTTTTATTCTAGTTCTAAACTAATCGGATACAAATTCCAAAATGCTACTTGATTATACAAAAATAATAAATATCGAATTACAAGTGTGTACCTTTCTTCCGAAATATTTTAATGGCAAATGAAAACTAACGAGCTCATATACTCAAATCCCATATCTCCAAGAAGTATCCACACCAAGATCAATTCGAACTCCTTCGTATGCTTTAATAGAACGATTAAAGAGGAACGAATAATAAATGGAAGAGAAATATTTTTCTTCGAAAGCGGGGGAGGCTACTAACTAAGGAACGAGAGGAAAGAATTCACTAACTCTCAAAAAGTTGGAAGAATTTATGATCAAATATTATGATTCGTAGTTTCTATTTATAAAGCGAACACATAAGAGTTTTACGAGATAAATCTCCCACAATTCCTCATCTTTTCCACCTATTTTAGTCAACTAAACAAGTTTTGCGTGGTTCTGTAATCTTCTTATTTCTTATCCCTTAAATAAAGCTACATAAAATGCTAGATAGAATATTTGGGACTACGCTAAGACTCCTGAATCCCTATCCCTTACACCTTTAAAATACCATGGGGCAATTTTAACAATTGAAAATTCGCCCAAAGTCCTTTTTTATATAGTTCCATTTAAACTCGAATGCTTCCTCTTCCATGCTTCTCTTTAAACCTGTGAAGCTTATACTGCATATTATTATTAGTTCGATTATTGCTCACAAGTACCTCTTTAGACGGATCAACAAGAGTAATATATTAAACAATATTAACCGACTATTAATATATAGATTACGAGTGACCTCTAAGAAGACATCTAACTCTTAATGTCAATACGTTAAATCCTAAAATATTAATTGTCTAACAATTAATATAGTTGATCAATGTAAATGGTTCAATGGGCATTTTATGATATCGATTATCTCATATTTCCAACAAAATTAACCATCACTTTTTGTCCCATTACTCATGTTACCTCAAAAAATAAAATTCTTAATGATTTAAAAATTAACCCCTCTGACTGTTTTGGAAATTATCTTGGCATCTCACTTGATGTAAAAATAAATAGAAAAATCTTTTTTCTCGAACATTGTGAATAAAATAAAAACAAAATTCTTAGTTGGAAGTCAAAGTTTCTTAACTTTGTAGGAAGATTAACCCTAATTAAATCGGTCCTCCAATCAATCCTTGTTTATCCCATGAGTGTTTACAAATTTCCTCTTACTATGCTTAATGAGATTGATAAAATCTTGGCCAACTTCCTTTGGGGAGGATCACACCACACCAACATTCACTAGATAAATTGGTGTCTTAATACAGAGCACGGAGGACTGTGATTTAAACACTTACATCACTTCAACCTTGCCCTGCTTGCAAGAAATAAATGGAGACTTATACAATATCTGAAAACCCCAATGAACAACCTTTTCAAATCCTAATACTAACCCCTGCTTGCAAGAAATAAATGGAGACTTATACAATATCTGGAAACCCCAATGAATAACCTTTTCAAATCCAAATACTATACAAATTCATCACCCATTGATAATGAAAAAAAGAACAATAATCCCTCTTGGACATGGCGTAGTCTCAAATTCGGATCAGATCAAATTAAGAAAAACATGATTTGAAAAGTGGGTACTGGAACCAATATCAATATTTGGAAAGATTTTTGGATTCCAGAAATTCAGCTGAATACTGATCTCCACAAGGACAATTTCAATTCCAACCCCTCCTACTCGCAAAAAGTTAATAAACTCCTCATTCAAAAAATACACTCGAACACCCCTCTCTTAAATAAACTCTTTATAAAAAAAAAAATTGTCAGCATGATTCTTAAAATTAGACCCTCAGGAAAATCAGATGAATTAACCTGGCCAAAACCCATTTTTTAAACAAAAGACATTTACCAAAAAATAAATCAAAACTCCATCGTCATCTCTAAACTCCCAAAAAAATCACAAAAACATCCCAATTAAAACCTGGAACAATTTTTGGAAATTGAAAATACCAAAGAAGATCAAAATCTTCATCTGCAAACTCTTACTTAATAGATTGTCAACCCAAAATCACTTATCAACCAAAACAAAAAAATGTACAAACACCAAATGTGTTTTTTGCCTCGAATCAGTCGAAACAATTAATGATCTTTTTCTCCATTGTCCCTTCGCTTCTTATACTACTCACAACTTTAAACTCCAAAATAGCTTTATCAATAACATTTTCAACAACACCAATCGAAATAATAAATGCAAACAATATATATATATATATATATATATATATATATATATATAGTACTTCCCTTTTTTGTTATGTACTCTGAAACATCTGGATTACTAGGAACGACCTCATTTTTAATCAATCCACCATTAGTCAAAACAAAATCCACCAAAATTGTCAAAACCTCACGTTCTCCTGGACGTCAGCCTTTAAATAATAGGGGAATAATCACACAATTAACCACCAAGCACATCATCCTCTTGTTTTCAATCAGAGCCAACCCCTCAAATCGAACCAATGCTCGAGAGAATGCCACATGAGAAATGCAAAAATTTGTATTGGTATTTCAAATGAGCATAATCCAATCTGGTTAATCAACATGTACTATACAGGTGAAAGACAAACTTTTTAATGAAAGCACATCTACAACAATAAAGATAATCAACCAAGTTTGAAAATCTTTGGAGAAACAATAATGTTTGTCACAATTCTTGGAAAACATCTTAGATCTCATGCTATTTTTTATATTACTGACAATTTGACTTCTCAGGTATGGGCTACACAAATTTCAGAGTATTGAGAGAAATAAAGAGTGGCAAAATTTGAAGAACGGGCACTCAGCTGTTATTTTTGGCTCCCAAATGCATCTATTGCTTTTCTAAACTTGTTTGGATTACAATTAATATTTTCAATTCATGGATTGTAATATTATTTTGAATAATTGCTCTAATAGTGTTTCTAACGCAAGGGCAAATATATTAAATATTTCTAATTAATATATGCATTAGTTAGAAGAAAAAAAAAAAAGGGAATCCTTCACAGGTAAAACATCAAGAATATATAGATACATTGCAATAACTTCGTATCAAGAGCTGAGTAATAGTTAGATATACAAATCATCTTGATTTACATAAAATAGTCATCAGAAATTCAGAATGGTATGCAAAATCACACATTGAAGGTGAATACTTTCTTATTGAGAGATTTACATATACACTATTTTGACTACTCTTCATTATACATATATAGCTTACCATTTACAAAAGCCAAAAACTGTTATATGGCCTTATCCTTGTATGGTTGCATGATCCATTGAATATAAAAACCTAACAGATAGCATTATAACTATTCCTCTGCTGCCTCTGAGGTCAACTGCAAGAAATTGCATGAAAATTAAATAGGGAGTAGTACAAAGTGTCCTTTTAGAAACACCATAAAGATAAAAAATAAAAAATAGAATCTTGATTTTTGCATACATATAAGCTTTCTATTACAAGGTTACGAGAGAAACTCCTTTAGCAAACATCATTAACACATTGTTTTCTTCAATCAAGGTAGCCTGATAATGAATCACTTACAGTTGGATCAGTAAAGACAATTAGTTGTTTATCCTTTGTCGACACCAATAGATTTGTGTTATTATCGT
Source organism: Lithospermum erythrorhizon (assembly GCA_019722365.1). Taxonomy (NCBI): domain Eukaryota; kingdom Viridiplantae; phylum Streptophyta; class Magnoliopsida; order Boraginales; family Boraginaceae; genus Lithospermum; species Lithospermum erythrorhizon. Next base: position 113,995 of record JADFUC010001663.1, on the reverse strand, counting down.
TGAGTGCTAACGCCGTGATATCTTGGCCTTCTTCGAGTTTGAAGGAATGGAACATCTGCATATAAATTGAGACATAAGTATACATAATGGACTAAAAGAAATTGAAGCAGACTTGATATTTAGACTGATGATATTCATACATACTTTTAAAGTGTAGAGATCAAATAAGCAAATTGAGGGCAATGCTATCTCAAGTCTGTTTCCTGCAATCGTTTCTTCTGGGACACTCTCAATATCATTTCCTAACCTCCCTAATTTCAATTTATCATTAGGTGATGCTTTTAATGCAATCAAAACACTTCTCCCATCTGCAGAAACTTCTATACAAGTAATGCAAGAGGTTAGAGGAAGATAAGCTCTAGCAATAAAGACCCCATTAAGGGTGAAAGAACTTATGACACTATGTGATTTATCCCACAAGACTATAACCCCATCAGGTGACAGACAGACTGCATTTGCCTCAATTCCTGACAGTCTTCGAATCAACCGCCCCTTTCGAACAGAATGTAGCAAAACATCAGAGGAACCAGAGCAGGAGACGACAACTCCGATGTCAGAATTGATACAACAAGAAGTAACTTTCCCCATGTGGCCTCGTAAGACTTGTATAGGACCCTCAATCCGATGCTTCTTGCATTTCTGTAGTCTCCATAGCAAAACAGTTGCATCGTGGGACCCCGTTATGAGATAGCAGTCATCAGGAGACAAAGCTAAGCAGCTCACAGGAGCACAATGCCCTTTGGCTATTTCCACTGTCTTTTCTCCATCTATTGATATCAACTTGATACTATTATCCGCATGACCACCTAGAGAAAATCAACTGTTGACATAAGTTTATTTTTCTTGATTATTTATGTTCGTTTTTGCATTACCTTTGTTTATCTCTTCATCAAATGGTTAAAATAATTGATAACAATCTTCCTTTCATTCAACCAAGACCAGACTAATTTTATTTTCGATTTATCAAGAAAGCAGTAATCATATAATTTAAACACACTGTGTTTCTCCTTGATTTGAATTATCCCATGAAGTAAGTTGGTGTATAAGTTTCGTCACTATATTCATAGAACCGATTAAGATTTTTCTTTGTAAATAAAAATATGAAAAGTAAATCTTGCAAGCTTTGGATGGACCATTTTATCACCGTTTTCTATTTTGCTTAAACTATGCCCAATGTACATTTACTCCGTATTAAAGAATACATGACCAATGCACTATATTTTTTGGAGAATAACATTGTACTATAAAGATAAAATATGGAATCTGTGTACACTACACAACTTTTTTATTCACTTTCGTCTTCTAGTTGCAAAAATGTGCACTTCGTTCTCGCTTGGCTTCTAAAAAAAATCAAAAAATACTAGTATTGGGTAAATATATTTAGCAAGTCCTTAAGAAACTGAAGAGACTTTATTACGGAGTAACAAAAATGTATTTGACGGAATAAAATTATTTACCAGTAATGATCTCTTTGTCACGTGTGATAGAAACTATAGACGAGCTTCTATTACCCGAGGCATGAAATGTAAGGGCTTGAGGAGATAACCACTCATCTGTTCCAGAGCTAGATGAACCTTTAAAATTCCACACTAATGTTCCACCAATATTTTCACTTTCCTTAGTACGTTCAAAGAGGAAAGGAGTCCCTTGGTCATCTGTGGTGTTTTGCTGCCTCTTATACTGACCTATATGAACAGCTGGACCATTTACATCAACAATGACAAGTGCATCTGCCAACACACGAAGAGCTGCGGCAGGTAGATTGCAATGTTCTGGATGGGGAATTGCATATGATTCAACTAGTTTGGGATTCCTAAATATAGTCTGCCAAGAAAAATCCATGTAAAGATCATATTTAAATATTGACCATCATAACACTTGTAGCATAATAGATAGATAACTTACATTTTCATAACAATGAGGCATCCGTTTCATGTGAGGTACAGTGAGGAGTTGGGATGGAGTTTGTCCAAAGTAAGCAATCTGATCTTGTATAGCCTGTTGTTGTACCTTTTGATTGTACAAGGTTAAAAACATTTACATACCACTTGGTTGAGAAAAAAGAAACATAACAAATGAACAAACAGAAACCAACTTACTGGATCAGATACTTTGTCAATATCGATAGTTTGTTCGTAAGTGATATAAGGGAAGACATTGTCAGCTAATATAGCTTCTTCGCCTTGCTGCTTATATCTGTTACAAATTCGATATAATTCTCTTAAAATTTACTCTTTTAAAGTAGTGGCGGATGCAACTATAAAATATGGGCAGTCCACGAACACAGGTTTCTCGATATGGAGTCGAAAATCAATGACTTAACCAGCCCATTAAGTGTTTTTGCTACTTTGGGTATTCATGTGCATGCTATGAATACCCTTCAAATCCACCACTCTTTTTAAGTGCCAAAAACAAAAGTAACCAATATAAATATTAAAAGATCATTCAGGGATAATAAAACAATACAATGTCATTTGAATTCATATCAGAAGTCAGTATTACCCAAATACAAGATCAATCCATTCATGTAGGTGTGCTGAAACATGCTCACTCTCTAGTGCCATCCGATGCTTTTGTACGAAATCAATTGAATTGTCTGCCCAGGGAGGAAGGCGAATGGAGTCTGCATATATTGTTAAAAGCTCATCATGCTGGATTTGCATAATAAGTTATAGATGAACTTTTTACATTAATGATTTGTATGTACCAATTTTTTTGCTTAATTGTGTTTACCTATGTCAGCCAAGCTCTCATTGGTTAACATCTCTGGCAGATAAAATAGTTCAGGAACCTAAAGATGAAGATATCAAAAATGTCAAAAGGGGAAGAATAATGGACAAGAAAGAATGTTAACTTATTCATAACTATCAATGTAACACAAAATAGTACCAATTCCTTTATATCATTCATGTCTTCTAGAACTCCATTCCATGTAGCTCCAACATCAGAAAATAATGTGTCTGCATGATTCTCGCCTCCTTGGGAATTTATGTAAAGAGTAAAAAACGGTTCTACCCTACCTAGATAATAGAGCACCTGAAAATTAATGCCATCCACGATTAAAGTTGTGAGTTGTTGTAACTATAGACATCATATTCATTATAGATTTATCAACTCTAGAAAACTTACTAGATATCCTCGATACCCCAGAGGCGTGGAGCCTTCAAAGGCATCGGGGGCATTAATGTACATTACAATGTTGACAAATTTAACTTTAATTTATCTATATGAACACATAATTACGAACCTTGAACTGATTAGTTTCACCCTATCTCATCTGAATGTGTTATTGTCCATGTAAAATTGATATCCAAATTTAATTATATTTTATACTACATATAATAAACATATAGATTCAATTATGTTGGTACAAATTTCAAAACCTATGCAATGAGTAAACAAATAGACTATGTTGTGATACCTAGAATAAGTATGAAGAATAATCACGACCTTACCGTTTTAGGATTTGAGTAATGTGAGCTATAAAGAAATTTAGGGATGGTTGGATCACTAAAGCTAGAGTATCTTTCTTGAAACTCCTTCAATCTGTCAGAATTTAGAGCTCCAATAGGCTGCAGAAAGAGTATGCGTTCATTTTAAACTTTGCTGATAGATAAACTGTAAGTAAAGAACAATCATTTCCATTTGACTTCATGTAATTTACACGTTTACAGGTCAAATATTGTTTTCAGAAGGACATTCAATCATCTTGTATACTCAAAAGCTATTGACAGTTTCATGTTATCATAACGTCATAAGAACATAATATTTCAATTAATATAAATGTATTAAGGTGAATTAAACGACAAAAAATTTAATAATTTGATGCGATAAGTAAACTGTAAGTAAATGACTATGGAGGGAAAATTCGAACTATGCTACCTTGGAGAGATCTCGATAAGAACAAGGATCGGAAAGATCCAGTGTACTTGATTTGTAGTCAGAAAGAATCCATGGAAAAACAGGATACTGCACAAAACAATATTCTTTTAGAGAGACTACATTATTCATGCCTTGTCGATATTTCAAAAATTACCTGTGTGATGTCATTGTAACTTCGACCAGCAATAGTATTTAGTTGCATTAGGTATTCAAAATTCGTCATCTGCAAGTGGGGTACGCATTACATACTAGATATTCTTGAAACAAAAAAGTAAAAGAAAAATTTGTACTAAATGCTTAAAAGATCATTTCTATCATACCTCCCGCCTAGCCCACCGTTCCATAAGTTGTGTTTTCTGAAACAGTTGCTCAGGTTTCTGAAAGAAATAAATTAATAAGAACTAGTTTAAGTTGAAACTAGATGAGTTGATAAAACAATGCCATAGTAAGGAAAAAACCTGAGTTTCTAGGTAAATATTGTTTATATTAGGTGGATGGGCCTGAACAAGAGCTCTATATGCGTTTTGTCTTCCCTCTATACTCTAGTGAACAAGAAAAGAAGAATACAGCACATGTATGTCACAAACAACATATATATTAAATGCAGATATATTCACCATATATATAAATAGAAAGGGAGGGACATAGAGTACCCCAAAATCGACGAAGATGTTTGAACGATCAACCATGAACAGTTCCAAAGCGCTTCTTCGAAGAAAATACCTGAATTTATACAAAGCGATGAGTACACTCCTACATTTTTCTTCACTCAATGTTTGAAGAGTGGAATCAAGAACACTTCATAATTATTTATTGTGGCTCACTTGATTTAATGGCATACTAATTTCCCTATATTTTTTATATTAGATACATATGTTTTGGTCATGGACTATAGTAAGGAGAATATCCTATTAAGCTAAATCAAGAGAATAGGCACTGTGTGATCTTCTGTGCACAATATATCCTTAAAAAAACAGGTCTGTCATCTTGAATAAATTACCTTCTGCTATATATTTGATGAAGGGATGACAAGGACCATGTTTTGAATTTTCCCACGATTTCGTCTCCTTCTATGTTGTCAGATCCATCACCACTTATGTTTTTTGCTACATTATCGACAATGAAATGGAGCCTTCTTGATGTTATCTAACGAGACAATAAATAAAAACTTAGCACTTAATGAGAGAAATAAATAAACTGTCAGATTGTATCCAGTATATGTAAAACATAAAATAAGATTAGGAAGACTACAAATAAGTTAATATCTTTACAAAGGAAAGAATGTTATTAATTTTTCCTCTTATGGTATGTCTATTACTCTATAACAATACGCAATCTGTAAACATACCAATCCAACGAACAAGAAAATTAAACACATTACTCAAGCACGTCACGTGTCAAAGTACTCCCTCAAATTTAATTTGATTGACGATTTCAACTTTTATGTCAAAGATTTGACCATAAATTACTTTTTATTCCTTAATCGTATAAATATAAAATTGATATAACTAGATTTTAAAAAAAAAATACTTTCATAATATAATTTATGGGTAATGTTTTAATTTTATAATTAAAAAGGTATTTATGGTTAAAGTTAACCTAAAAAAATGGTTAAAGTTTTACCTCGAAAATCGAAAACACCATTTAAAGAGAATAGAGGTAATAATAACTAACTTAATAATAAATATAGACTATCAAACTTACTTGAAGAGTGCCTCTTAAGATTTTTGATGGTCGAACAATGGTTGAAGGAATTTCAAGAAATATTCTCTCTTCATGATCTTTTTCTTCTTGTTCTACATCATTTGAAGGACCCTTTAAACTAGCATTATTTTCATATATATCTTCATCATTTACTACATCCATTGAGACAGCTTTTGCAGCCAAATTCAAGACTTCTAATGGACTTAAGACATTATATTTTTTTCCTTGCATCTGCTCAGCAGGATATTTATTACTTTTATCAGCACCAAGATGAGCCGTATCCTGATGGTTCCTCCTAAAACATCTTCTCATTCTTTCTGAACTTTCTGTGGAATCTAATTTCCAGGATACCTACAGATGAAATGTTGAGGAAAGCATGATGAGGATATGCTCAACCTAAATTATGTAGAAAATAAATCTTAGGTAATGGAAAGCTACATGTGGTGGTTCATAAAAGCGATTGCTAAATGGGCTAAAAAGCCGTTTTGTTTCTATCAAGCAGTGGACGAGCTTGCGCCATTCATGTAGTCCAGTGTAAAAATGGCATCGAGCTAATAGATCAACTTGTGTACGCCTATCAACCTGAAACAACAAATTCAATTTGTTTAAACCTGATTAATTGAAATCATGTATATAATGGAAAAAATGGTACTGGTACATAATATGCTAAATTGTACCTCTGATCGTTGCATGTTCCTAGCTAAGGCTAAACTACCAACAAAGACAGCAATAAATTTAAGTGATAGACCATTGAATCCTGTTCCATATACTGACTTTGAATCTACTGACTGCAAGCACTCAGTCCAAGCAGTCCGCATTGCCTCAAACAAGTTCCATCTCTTTACACGCACGGTATCAGTTTTACTCCGCCTTTGAGCAGATGTTGCCATAGCTACAGCACTAAGACCTCTTCCTGAACCAACCTTTGCATTACGTTCAAGGTCTCGAGCAGCAGCCAAAGCAGATGCTTTAGCCATAGCTTTGTCTCTTGGCGATGCAGGTGATATATTATTAGTTGCTTCTAATGGTTTTTGGAAACTTGAAAAAGTGTGAAGCTTAATTGTTTTTCTCTCAAGTAAGGATGAATCACGTCTTAGCTGCACAGTCGAAGAAGGCACACGAGTTTCCCCTCCAGCAGTACCAGCAGCTATCATTGCCAAAGCCATAGCAGCAGGTGGGGAAGCAAATGCTGCAGCCCATTCGGGTGATATCATAGCAAGAGCAGCCTAATTGAAAATTCATGGAAACAACTAATGTCAGTGAACAAGTAACCTAGATCATTAACAAATACAATGGACAAGGGAGGATAAAAAATAAATAATATGCATCAAAAGTTCAACACGATAGCAAATATTCCCAAAATATTATTTCTGAGGTGACTAGTTTCTCTGGAAATTTTCTGACTAATTGGTGTCCACCTTGCTAGAATGTAATGCAAGGTGACTAATTTCTCTGGAAATTTTCTGAGGTTTATTGATAGTGTACTAGTTTTTCTATATCAGTCAATATCTATCATCAAACACAAAAGTGCATCATGAATTCCTAATGCATTTCATGGGGAAAAACTTTGGAGAGGCAGATGGGCCAACACTTTCTATTTTATGGTTTCCTGGTTAATATGTCAAATGTATATTTGTAGGAAGTCATAACCAACCAACCTCAATTGGAAATATATTGGAATCCAGTGCACGATCATCACTAACAAGAGGATTTAAACCATCAGCATTGGCTAGTTCAGGAATGCCAGCCAGCAATGGTCTCCATCTTCTTAACATAGCCACAAATGGTGGTAAAATGACCTCCAAATATTGTTTTCGCAAAGGCTTCTTATCTTTACCCACAGCATGATATACCTACACAAAAAGAAATAAAACTAGTTAGATATTAGAGTTCCACTATGAGCTACACATGCATATATGGATGCTCCTTAGATGCATAATAGTACTTCGTATAAGTTAAGAGTTTCACTATGGGTACTCTAGAAATCAATCAGAAAATATAACATAAATTTATGTTTAAATAAAAAAGACTAACCTCTGAGTAAAGTATACAAGATGCCACTAATACCCTCTGTCTCTTCGACTCTGAAGTGGGCATGTTTAGAACTGGTGAAAGTACACTGTATTAAGTTACATATTCATTAGTCTAAATATTTATAAAATTGTCATGGATGATCATTTGAAAATTGTCATGGATGATCATTTGAAAATGAGAATATAGATTTAACTAGATGTATTAAATCCTAATGGATGTGAATGTTCAAATTTCCCAGAAAAAAACTTTTATATTGCAAATAAAGAGAGCGATATAGAAAGGAGGTAAGAGATGAGAGTGATTATTAAAACTTTCATGGAATGTGGAATATTAGTACCTCCATAATAACATTGATTGTGGATCCTCAGAAGATCCATCAGTGAGGTTTTCATTTTTCTTGAGCATATTTTCCTTACCATCATCTTCTTCTCTTAAAGAAACAAGCACCATACGCAAGATACATAAGAATGGTTGGTCACTATCCAGTAGCTGGTATAAAGAACTCGGGAGAGACTGCTCTAACAATAAGGCTTGAAGCATTGTTAGGCCCTTCTTTAGTAAAGGAAGTTCGATCCAGTTTCCATCAGAATCCTTTTCCACTGACAATTTCCAAGATTCCCATCCTCCACCACCCCCACCAAATTCTGATGTATCTGAAGATAAGCCAACTCCGTACCACAAACGACTCCTATACTTCCATCCATTGGCCAAGTCCTTAGTACAACTACCATATGACGCAAATGCAAAATTAACTGATTCATATGGTTCTGCAGCAGAAGCGGCAGCTAGTTTTTCTACTGCTGAAGGAGAAAGTTCTCCACTAGCATCAACCATGGAAGGAACAGTCTGCTAAACATTATTGTTAGTTAAAAAAAAAATGGTTTTACGTTAGAAATGTTAGTTAGTAATATAGGTGAGATATCCACTAGTTCGATTTGTTTATAAATAAAAGACACACTTACATCAAGTGGCAGTCCTCTTGTGTCAGTAGATGATGATTTACTATCAACACCAATATCTGGAGCTTCACCCTTTGGAGTAGAACAAGAATGAATACCAAAAGGGAATGCTGCTAAAAGTGGGGAAACACTACCGCTTGAAAAACGTGAAGTACAATGAAGTTTGCTTTGAAGTCGCAGATGATCTTCAACAAGCATTAAGAGGACGACCGCGTTCTCTACCAAAGAAACCAAAAGTTCAGAAGCATTTTCTGCTTTAGCATTTGCATCCCTTGGTGGCAATCCACATGAAACCGTACTAGCGATGGCATTAGCAATAACTCGAGTCTGCACAAAAGAAATTCTAATTTCAAGTCATTGACTTAGTAAAAAAGTTACGGAGTACATCTAAAACAAATTGTTCAAAAAACTAATTGAATAAAAAATAACTACTTCTTCTCAAGATAGGATGATGTGATACTAAAAAGGCTTGTTGAGAACTAGACAACATAGATAAACCAAATATGCAAGATATAATAGAAAGGGAAATGAATTGAAGACCATATATGAGACACAAGGTGTAAACAACTTGTTTTCTTTTTATATCGTATGACATCCTCAGAATACAATACATGTGTGGCAACGGCATTATCATTGAAATAGCAATAAAATATTATGAATAAAAGAAGCATGTATTGTGACAACAATATCTTGCAAAAACAAAGAAGTTTTATGTTATATGGTGGTAAAAATTATGATGAAGAATAATAGCATCTCATGTCAAAATAGTAACTAACTTTTTATCTTTGTAACTCAAATTAACTCTCCTAAAGAATAAGAATATTTCAATTTACCTTTTCTTTCTAAAGTAAATATTTTTCTCTTGTTATAAAACATATTACCTGCTCATGAAGCTCTCTCGTAGCAAAATCTAGCAAGCCACCCAACAACTTTCTTTTGAATATAGGTAGTGACTCCTCTCGTCTTTGAAACAACAAAATAAAAAGTCACATAGAATAAAGATGAGGCATAAGAAATATCAATATAATAGGAGGAAAATGAATCAGATTTAGAACCAAACTAATATATTGAATCTCTTTTACATTCAATGGACATATATATTTTGCGGATAACAAACTTATTTACCGAAAAAATGAAGATAAGAAACTTATATGAATGCAAACTAATTCATGTAAAACTGAGGTTAAGCATGGTGTATAACATAGTTCATTTCCTTGTCAATATTGACGTAGATACATCATAAAAGATTTTCAACTACCTGATTCTTTGGGTTCCTGTGCTAGAACCACCCACCATTGAGAGCCATTCTACACAATGAATTATAGCTTCAATATCCTGCCAAAAAAGTGACAAGCAAATTGTTAGAACAAAGTGGTAACTGGTAAGGTGTTCGGCTGTAATAAGAATTTTTGTTGTTATTATGATATCAACTGAACTTATTTGTAACGAAACTACCAGGCTCCCCTAACCTCACAACTTGACATAGTAAAATTATATAATTAAGTTATTTTACATATAAATGGATTAAACTTAATTTCGATCATTAAGTAAAAATGAGTTGAGACATATACCAAAGTATTCAAAAAATAGAAGTAGACACATGATGAAACTAATTAAAAAATTAAATGAAAAATAAAACATACACACTTGATGGTATAAAAAATAAAACATGATTTCCTTTTAAATTTGGCAATTATCGTAGCAAGGACTCAAACCAGAGGCATTGTCATTGCGAGTAATATCCGTGACCACTAGGCTAAACCTAGTGATTAATAAAATATGGATCCCTGAGGTTTTATAAATTCAAACGTTCAATAAAACCACATCGACAATCCTTCCTATTTGTATAGTCAAAATATTACAAAAGTAATTTTCTAGGTTATTAATTATCATTGCCCTAATAAATTAATTATAACTTCCAAATACAATGATTTTAATTTTAAATTTGTAGTTGCTAATTAATGAGCTTTGAAGAAATTGCCTGCCATCCATCTTTACGGTACATAGAATGCTCCAAAATGACTAGAAGAAAATTGTGTATGAAGTCTTCAACTTCTTGCAAGCCAGTTGAATTGGTCTTTCCACTTCCACTTGTCTGTAAAAACCAATTAATCCTTTAAAATTATATATATTTCTTTGTGCATGTGCTCTCTTAGTTCAACATCATCTTAAGTAGGAAATTTTTTTAAAAATGTTTGGATATATAGAATTACCTCATAGTTCGATATAAAGATCTCTAGAATCCATTCGGGCCAGTCGTCCATTTTTGTCAAAGTGCTCTTATTATCGGGGTGACTACAAGCTAATACCAAAAGATCCTGAAATCAAAAGGGGGGAAAAGATAAACACATGCAAGGAATTGTGATGAAATTTCAATAAAAGCAAGTGATAATGTATATTTTTAACGTTATTATATTTTTCAAAAAAAATCTAATTTGAGTATATTAATAAACTAGATTAACACCCTACACTATCGATATAAAAATAGTTTCAAGAATAGTTCATGTTTATAATGATGTTTGAATAAGTTTATTATTATGTGTGCAATTATTGTAGATAACTAACTACAAGACAAATCAGATCAACAATTTAAAAGGAGTTATCTGCACTTTTCCTAATATTATGTATTTATATATCTTCTTAGTTTTATCCACTTTGATCGATACTTCGATGTTATGATATGAGCAACTGATATCACCAGCCTTACTATGAAAATTAATTGTTGTCTTAAACAACTCAACTAAAATTAAAAGCATATCTTCATAAAGGACCACTTTCACACTTTTACACTCTCATTACATAGTTAGTTCACCATAGTTTTTAACTATGGATGGATCAATAGACATAAAAGGTCAAAACAAATGAATTTTTTAGCACAAATTAAGAACCTGTAAAGCTCTCATTTGAAAAGCGGTCGATGCATATGGAAGTGAATGCAAAAGGACCCGCAAAAGATGTAAATGTTCAAATCGATGACCACAATCATAGAAATTTGGATCCTCATCTAATGATGATTCATTTACCTGCAACAGAGTGAAAGAAGAATTACATAGATGAGAGTGTAGCATGAGAACCAAGAACTGTATTTTCTAGTAAGCTTATCATGCTTCCATGGCTACTCATTTGCGAAATGCTGCAGTTTATTTTTAGCAGAAAACAATTTACACATGATAAAGTTAAGGCAAAGTGGCTAAATATTACGAAAAAAATAATATAAAATTATTTATTTCATTATCAATAATCATAATTCCAAAGGACATCAATTGGTAATTAGGCAGTTTGTAAATATGTCTAGGGCAGACCCCGTTACATCTGTAACAATAGAAATGGTATTATTAAGGTTAGCTTGATAACCATCACTGACAACTCGTCCTTACACTGGATGGAGTGAAGGAAACCATTTTGTAAAATATAGCTAATTACCAAAAATAGACAATAACATACGGAGTATTTTTTATATACAAACATTATACATTTTTATGACTAGACATAGCAAATGAGCTCATAAAAAATAATCAACAGACGCATACCGATGCAGTTAGTAGAGCTGTATACACCGACTTAGTCATAAGCCTATTTGGTGCTGCTTGGAAAGCCTTTTGTAAGGAAAATAACGCAAGAGACAACTTATCATCGAACATACTGCCTCCTTCTTCAATCACTCCAAAGATGCTATTTGTTATATCTGTAGGAGCATCCTGACCAAAGTGGAGATGCCCATATGACACTAAAGCACCCAAAAGATTAATGATCCCTACAACTATACCATCTTTCCTATCAGCATTGTATACATTATTTCTAGCATTTTCGGCACTAATAGATAATGTTATACCTCCCAAATTTTTTACAAAATGAAACTCAGAGACAGAAGACATCCTATCCATAGTGGAAAATGACATCCTGGAAACACCACCATTGTTAATATCATAACTTCGAGGATTTGAAATTCTAACTGAGTCACTTATTTCGTCCAGGGAACTACTTTCAAAACCCATACCACTATTATCCTCATCTTTATCATTGGTGGTACAGAATTCATCATCCTTCAGTGAAGGGTCAGGTTCTTCACAATCTTCAATTTTAGCTTCACGTTGCAAGAGGACAAGAATCATTTCTACGCCACCACATGATATAAATGCCTCAGCAAAAGTGCGAGACCTAGAAGAATTAGGTTGAACTACCAATCTATATAACAGATGCAAAGTTCTTGTCACCTGAAAGATAAGAACAATACAAGCAATGAATAATTTCATCCTCATACAAGTGTGATTTTATGAAATGAATAACTTCATCCTCATACAAGTATGATTTTATGTTGCAAAATACTATACACATATCATCTATACATACAAGTTCCAGTACTAGTTGAAGACAATCTATGCGGATAAGTTACAACATGAAAATGAAATTGGAGGAAACAAATGACATGTATTGCACACCAAAAATCTACTTGAATTCCAAAGACTAATTATATATCATCATGTACCTGATGTGGTTGAGGACAGTCAACCATGAATCCTAGTAGACAACAAATATCATCATTGGCTAAAGAAGGCGGAGCAGCCAATATAAGTAGTTCAACAACCACCAAAATTTCCTCAACTAAGGCATTCACTTCACCAACTGGATGTTTTTCCTTATTTATGATTAAAGAATCTGCTGATTCAGCTTCATGAATGGTCCAATAACACTTGCGACAACCATCTAAAAGCATTTGAATGGCATTTGCATTTCGCATTACTGATGCCTCAGTGAAAACCATGTCTGCAAGAGACGATAAAACCTTCTTTTGCAATCCGTAGCTACAAGGACTCCACATTTTCAGGTCCAATAGTAAAAATCTAAAAAGCTGCACTTTGAGGTCATCACTATATTTCTGAGATTGGCATAATGAAACAATGGCTGCAACAAGTTCTTCATCCTTGGCTTCATCGTTCTTTTTTACATCAATAGAAGACATACTTTGCATAAGGAAACTTAATACTCTTGACAATACTTCAGGCCCTCTTCTATGCAGTAACTCTTCATTATTACCATGGTATCTCGAGGCCATTGTAAGAATTCTAATTATAGGAGCAGCAAGAGTAAATGTAGCAAGAGATAGATGGGTATCTCCTTGTTTTGGTTCTAAGGTATTATCATACACATTGTTAACTAGTAGAGGGAGTAAAGACATGGGACCTCCATCAGCTATAGCCCATAAGCTCTCTAATGGCCGCATTCTCCTAGCAACATGGACTTGACCAATAACCTTAGCAATCTTTCTGTGTTCACCTAAGACATGTATGATATCAATGTTATAAGATAGAGTGTTATATTTTTCTCAAATGATAGTGTCTACAGTCACAACAATGCAGACCTCAAAAAGGAACTAAGCGTAATAAAAACTTGAATTAAAAAGAAGTATATGGCTAACAAAAAAATAGCAAATGATTATGGTTGATGCATCCAATTCATCTCCATATATCAAAAAGTTAAAACGTTTTTAATTTCTTAGAATCATGTACAAGTGTATACAACATATTGATCTATAATAATAATAACAACAATAATTGAACAAAACATCTTTACCTGAAGCACTAGTTGGTGAAGCATCAAGACAGTTTTGACCAGTTAGTAAATAAGGATGATAAAGGAGATGAAGACATCCTGCAATTTCAGTATCCAAAAGGACACTATCCTCTGCGATACCTTTTACATGGTCATTTTTTGTTAGCCATGCGGATCCAAGGACATCAGTGACAGAAGGAAAAAAATCTCCACCTCGAAAAGCCAAGCGTTCCATTTTATCGGATCCAATAGGTTCTTGAAATATATATATAGGACCCGTTTCAGCAAACAAAGAACAGCGTCGGTGCCTATGTTGCGAACCAGCTGAAATTGGTGGAGGGTTAGTGCCAATACAACAAAATGAAAGAGGTTTAGAGATCCGAAGGAAATCAAATGGATGACTTTCACTCAAGGATCCATCAATATAAAGATTAATATTTGTCTCTACTTTTCCGAGCAACCCTTGCTTTCCAGTATGCTCCAGACCAATAAAATACCAATGTTGTGGTTTAAATGCATGAGTGAATTGGAAAGATGATTTTTTTCCCTTCCCACTAGTATATTCAATCACTAAATATTGAGCATGAAAATAAGCTTCCATCCCCTGATTGTCTGTAGAACGGAAGCTAAACAATCGAGGCATGTCTATTGTACTTTCAACAGTAGTAATAGCCGTAAAGGATTCAACATAGATCCATGTTGCAAAAGCGTAACCATTATTGAATGGCCAACATTTCTCTTCTGGAGAAAGTAACCCAGAGCTGTCTCCGTCAAACTCAAATGTGCATGCTGGACCTCTACACTCCTTTCCTCTCATTGCCTTTTCTAGAGAATACATCAAACACTTAGCCCAAGGAGTAGTAAGTGTTTTTGTGATAACTTCAAACCACATATGCAAATCATTAACGCTCAATGAATGTTCTGCTAAGAGTTGAATACAATGACATAGCGGGGTCCCATTCCATTCCACTGGGTCTACAGACACATTGTCTCTTACAAAGACTCTCTCAGCTGCACGAAGTAAAACGATCAACAATCCAGCTGTAGAGCACATTGCCCTATTTCTAGCAGAAGCTCTCAAGATACCGAGCAACCCTTTTACCATAAGAGTTCTAGGGGACATATAATTTATGTCATCACCAGCGCATTGGAGTGATGGGATGAGCTCACCTGCTACAATTGCAGCTTTAGAATTAAGCATTACGCTAGGAGGATTTTTATCCTCATACCCTTGAAACACCTCAACACCTCCCATTGTGACAAAAAGTGATTCAATTATCAAGAAAGATATAGTTTTAGCATCGTCACCATCACCAAGCCTTTCTATACCACTCACAATTTTCTTCAATTTTTCCAAATTCGTGAAATTCCCCATGATTGCAGAATCCACTATATGCAAAAGTTCAGGGGATGCATTGGAAGAGACTGGATTTGTTCCTAACTTCTCAGGGCGGCTTGAGTTGAGACTAGAATTTACATTACTTGAAGTTAATAGTTGATCAGTATTGAAGGAAGTCCCACGTCGTCCAGGACTAGATAATTGGTGATCATGGTTAAAGTTAGACCCTGTTGGAGAATTACTTGTTGACAAACCACACGAAGAATTGCTTATCCTCTCTTCACTATCAGGGTGACCTTGATTTTCACCGTCATCTTTAGATTCTACTTCTTCCATTTGTACTTGTAACTCAATCGAGTTAATATTCAATCCAAATTTATGAATTGCCACTCAACCATTTACCTATGTCAATCAAGAAACACCTATTGTAAACTCATTCAAAAAAACTAAAAATGAAACGAAACAAAAACAAAATATATACCGAAGTAAGAAATATCACTGTTTCAAGCTATCAAGTTCATATATCATACTAAAATTACATTTTATCCTGGATGCACGAAAATATTCATCAGAGCACACATTAAATAGTTTTTGCCTGAAACTGTTCCATAATTATCAATAATCCACTAAATTACCTTGAAAAACTCAATTGTAAATTCATGAATGATATAACTACATAATTGATCAATAAATCAAACAATTGCACGGTTAGTTTTTCAATAATTAAATGTTAGACAATTCCCATACACATACATTTAAGCCAAAGTTCATATGGTACGATTATAACTCACATTCATCAACAAACGTATGATGAATGAATCTAGCATCAATATCAACATCAACATGTCCGATACCTCTGAAGAGGCTCCGACTTAAGCAGGATGTGGGTTCGGATAGTATGCATCCATACTCCTCTAATAGCATCAATATCAACATTAACATGTCCAATACCTCTAAAGAGACTCCCGCTTAAGAGGAGGAGGGTCGGCTGGTATGCAACCTTACCCCTCTCATAACAAAACCCCTCTCATAACAAAGGAGGTTGTTTCCGAATTGATCCCAGAGTAGAGTATAAACACTATCAACTAGTTCACAATCAATAAGTAGCGTAATAGTGTAATGTAACATTTTGATTTATGTCATTATATAACAAAAAATCTTCTACTCCATAGGTCATTGAAAACACGACCTATTTTCGTTTATGTAATTATTCATTGTAATTGAATTTATGAATAATGATAATATTTCAATAATGTTGAATACCCTTACCATTTAAATTGGACATGCATTACTAATAAATGGACTATGATAATAATAAGAATGTTGCTATATCATGCAAACTTACCTTATGAGTAAATCAAACCAGTAATAATAAGAACATTTTGATTTAATATGTATTATTATTGAAGAAATTGGTTTAGAGAAGTTTGAACAAAAAATCAAATAATCAGAAGAGAAGTAGTGGAACAAGAAACGGAATTTTGATGATGATGATGAAAGAGGAAGCATCATGAATGCGGAAAACAAGGCTAACCCACCACCATAAATTTTACATAACTAATATTTACTTAAACATACTAATGCAAATATAATTTATCCCCATTATATTATCTCAGTTATTTTTTATTTCTCTTGTTCTAGTGCACATAGTTTAATTCCTAAGTCCACGAGTAAGACATTCACCGACATCGGCCGCCTTTACGGCCAAGGCCTCTACATCGGCTGATCCGACAAGAGTAAGTAATTACTGGCCAATCTGTGGTCGCAGACGGCTATGTTACCTGCCATGCTTAGACATCGGTATGTATGCTTACGGACTCGTTCGGTGATATTCTGGATAACCTCTACACGCATGATTTCTGACTAACTACAAGGGCGCTCTACGCTGAAATATCAACGTGATAGTTTAATTCTAAATTGATAATTACTCTCCATCTCACTGGAGGCGAGTGTTTTCATTTTCAAGGATCAAAATTTTGTTTCGAGATATTATTTCGAAAAGTTGAAATATAAAACCTTTTCGAAAATTGTAACAAATGCTATGAAAATGTTGTATAATTATGGAAATATGTGAAACCAAATGTAATGTGCTAAAGTCAAACATGAAACATATAATTGTAAAATTTATAATATTTTTATAGGCATAAAAATTATAATATTCTTTAAGTATGAATATTATCTCTCAAGCTTCTTCTAAAATGGATCATTATCTTTTAAGCTGGAATTACATGTATCGTATTAATGAATTTATGATGTAAATAAAAAATAAAATGAGACAAATAATATTATAATTTAGGTCGAAACTATAATATTAACTCAATTGAAGAAAAGACAAAGGTATAAAAGGGATATTCGACACAAGTAAATGATAAGTTCATCACACATACACCTTACAAAAAGCATGCATTCCTTCAAAGAAGTTCATATTACCGACTCGAACGCTGGAGTGTTTCTCAACATCATCCTCCGTCATTTGATCTAGGGATAACACTTTGAGTTGGGATCTATCTACCCACATCTAAATTATTTGTCATTCAGAACTAGCTTTATCCGGACGACTTATCACATGATTATAGTCAGAGGATTTTGACGCGTAGAATGCACAAGTGCTGGGGCATGAAATCATGGAAAATACGAGATATTAGATTTCATAAATATGTCTGTTGAATAATTTGATTGTACAACCGCTTTTATTTACATTTAATTCAAATGAGAGAAGTCGATATATGTTCGATTGTTGGACAATTAACATATTAGCGATTAACTCAGACAGCCAGGGGTTGCGACGCTAATAGTGGTCCGCCACATAATCTATATATTAATATAATGTTCTACACATATAAATTAATATATTACTCTTGTCAATCGAGCCTAAGAGGTCACACACAACAACAGGATCAAACTATAATGCGAATTATAACTTCTAAGCAGTTGTAACTATAGCGAAACATCAGCAAATTTCCAATTATTGAAATCTCCATATCGATCAAAGTGGGTTAAGGATGTGAATTCGTAATATTCCTCTTCTCCACATAAAGACGCTCGATTTTAGTGGATAACAAGGTTCCTGAACCCCACTCGGGCTCTAACAGTGGAGAAGAACGGAGAGATTTTTGCCCTCAATCTCTAATGTTTTAGTTGTATTCGGTGGCCAAAATTTAGGGCTCAGCCTATAATGGCATCTTTGGAGATTTAAGCTTTCTCATTCATTATTCATCTTTGTATGAAATACGGCAAACCTCTATCTTTCACTCATTGCTCGATTATTAAGAGAATAAAAACACTAGCCTTTTCTTCCTCATAAATTCCTTGCTCATTCTTTTAATTATTCAGTAAAATCGAACATGGCTCACCAATCGTCAAAGGACTATTCTGAGACAACCTACGTTGGTTGTTCGGAGCCTCCTTTGATTTTATTCCGCCGCACTGTAAGTGTAAGTGCACATATGAAATCTCTTATTAATTATTATTTTTATAATCTCTGTAAAGCTCCCTGAATCTGCTAGACATATCAGCTATTTTAATCCAGAAACTAACAGAATGTAGCCCCCCTACTTTTTTCAAAAAATTTAATTTAATTAATCATTTTTTTAAAAACTATGGTTATTCTTTTAAAATTTATTTTGTTCGCCTCTCTCTCTAAATTTCTTTTTTATATTTTTCTTATAAGCATTTTTCGCATTTCAAGAATCCGCTTTCCTTATATAAAAATCTTTGTTCGTGCTTGCTGTTGTTTTGGCGAAAAGAGAAAAAGTGCCACTTCATTAGTATATATTTTTTGTTTAGACTTCAAAATTTAACACAAAACTAAAGGAACATGATATTTTCGTTTTCAACTCCACTAATTAAATAAAGGTAAGTATATGCTTTGAAACTTAAAATTTTAATAAACAAAAAATTAAAGATAATGAAAACATCATTGAAATTTTATAACATTAAGTAAAACTAATCAACATTTTTATTCTAAACAAATTGAGTATCTGTATTAAAAATGTGTCTCAATAAAAACATCAATAAAAACTTCTTATTATTATAATAGAAAAATGACCAATATTTTGTAACACTACTATTCGACATATATGATCCAATTCTATCTTCATAGATTTCTCGAGAAAATTTCTAACAAAGTTTTTGTTATAACATCTATAACGGCTTTAAGTTTAGGTACAACTAGACAAATAAATATCCCTAAGAATTAATTAGGGCAAAAGGCAATAGCGCCAATTGGATAATACCCTCGTTTCTAGTCCACCTAATATGTAACACAAATTGCCATCAAACCCACTAAACTTCCTAACTCCTACCATATTAGTCATTCCATCGTTGACTGTTACTGATCTATTGTTGTAATCAATGTTGGAAATCAATGAGAATTTGATTCCATTTATTATGCCCGTTACGACAATCACAGATCAATTCATTTACCAATTAAGTTAAATGTGATTATCGTAACTTAGTGTTCAACTTAGTAATGTATATTACTAGTTGGTTCTCGCGATACTTAAGGGTTAATGCTAAATCTTACTTATTAATCGTTATAATAATAGTAATTGGTCAATTATTATTATTATACAACTAACTATTATCTCGAGCTTCAAGGTCACACATTAACGACGTATTGAAGTTATATTTCATGTATGAAATTAAAGAGAAATGGTATAATTGATAAATGTATTTCAATTATGCGGTTCTACATTTTATGTAGAATATCGACAACAAATAGAATAAATTAAATAGTTATTTAATTCCTGCTCGAAGTATTCTAAGATTTATCAATAACTTGAAAGATTATCAAGGTTTAATTTATTACTATTTAATTGGGCTAATTAAAAGTTCAATTTATTAGCAACTCATTAGTGTCTTAACGAACTAATAGAGTTACGAGTCGCCTAATACTTAACTGTCAGTTTATCGGGTTTGTTTTAACCTAGCCCTATATAAGCAAGCTTTAGGGTTTTTCATGACATAAGAAGAATAATAATTTTTCATAAAAAAACCCTAATAGCCGCCTTAGTCGGCTTCTCCCAAGAATTTTCATGTTTTTGTTTTTGTTCAACCTTGTTTACTAGCATAAATCGCTTCTTCGATTCAACTCTCCTGCTGATCAACTGTAGATATCATACGATTGATATTACAACAAAGTGAGTCGAGGAAAGTCAAATTCACAACGTGAATTCGCTCGCGCGGATTTTTGGCGAATTACTACGTACTGTAGTACTGGCCATTACATATTGTAATTATGTATTTTAAATAACGCAGTAAGAACTTTAAAGATCCCTCGGATCTATGGATTTGTATTTATACTCATATATCCATGTAGAGTTTTCCATCAACTGTATAAGATTTTCACAATTTTTTGAGTTTTGGATACAATTTTGCATGAAGAAAATTTTGAGACCTTTTTTACAATACTTATTACTCCTATTATCATAACATAACATTAATACTCCTATATACATAAAAAAGAATTTCATCTTCCTCCCCAATCCACATCATACTCTATACACAATTGATATTGAAACATAAACTTCTGCAAATTCAATTTTCCCAACAAGAAAGTCCCTTTAATTAAATTTCTAGGTGAAGAGTTTGAATCATGTAACAATATAAAGCACCAACAACGAATTGAACAAAGATAAATAAGCTTCAAACTTTAGCAACATAACACCTCTTAAATATCATCCTAAAACTCTAAATACCTTAAAATCCCCGTCTAACTATACTTAACAATCAATTTAACAGTCAACCTAACAGAATGATTAATATGATAGTATTTTGAATGTTAAGTAGGCGGAATGAAAAAAAGTGTTACATAATGAGTAGAAGGAGCAGAGAGAGAATAGTCTGATGGGCGGCATTGCCTTTTACCCAATTAATTATCAACCTCTCGAAGACTCGAACAATAAACTGCACGACACGCCCCTGCGCCTACTGGCGGTAGCCATTAAAACTGAACACTGCAGTCCAAACCGACGGACGACTCGCTTTTTAAACACAATTCGCTTCATCCAAAAATGTAATCACAATTAAGTTTCCCAAATCAAAAACGCTTTTTAAAATTTATAACCATCGCTCAATATCGAACGACTAACCCATAAATATATACACAAATATATCCCAAAATAAAGTAATGGGCAAGGCTACAAAAGAAAGTGTAAGTATTGTACTGTAATACAAAATGAATCGCCGAGCAAGCTAAAGTTTCAAAAGGAAATTACAACAATCAAAACAATGACAACACATCAAAATTGGGATCAGCGAGATCCTCTCGCCACCCGACACGCCACCTAGCCACTGAACAAAACTCTCAAACAACCTCTTGGCTCAACCGGCCGCCCGTCAACCTAGCACAATGAAATGCCGCCCAAAGCAAAAGCGGTGTAAGCTGCCTTACCAAACTTAACACAGGGTGAACTACCATAATGAACCAGTCAATCAATAATATAATAGTCAAATATGAATAACACATATATCAAGGACTACCTAAAAGTGTCATACAACATGATTCCAATGCGAAGTCTCGCATATAATACATGAAGATATAATGGCTGTTTCAAAGAAGCACACACTTCCGTAAAGAAATCAATAGGCCTAACTACGACTAAAACCTAGTCATCAAACCTCCTATCTCACATATCCCCACCAAGATACCAACCTCTAACGCAAGATACGCCAATCCCTCTACCCGCCAGGAACGGACTAATCAATAATCACCTCACTCTATACCGCAAAGATAATGCCAAAACCGCACTTATACACAAAGCATAAGGCACACCGCACTTATACACAAAAAGATAAGGCACACGTGACCTCATACACTAAGTACAAGCGCACACCGCTCTTATGGCACAAGTATATGGCACACCGCACTTGGCTCAAGTATAAGGGCACACCGGCCTTATACACTAAGTATAAGGCACACCGCACTTATACACTAAAGAGGCACATATCGTCGCATATCCCGCAAATGAAAGAAGCCACCTAACCCTAATCATCCTAACATAGGCCAAATCCTCGATACTAAGTCACCTCAAGTCATACATAACTCTAACCATCACCTCAATAACCAACTACTCTACTCCCAAACAATATCCAAGCACACAGCCTAAAACATCTCACAACGTAAGTCAAACACAATCACGACAAGAATCATAAGTGTCGACAAGGCCACGAACCTAAATAAGTTGGGAGTTCAAGTTATTACTTACCTCAAGCAATCTTCAACGCCAATAATATAATCACATAATCATATCATACTACTCAAATGAATCACACATAATCATACAACAATTACATGTATACCATTCTCACGAATCATAACAAAATAACATGTTCACACAATTTAAAGAAGACAGAAAGAACAATTCAAGCAGAGGCATCACCTCCGCTTAGCTACCGCAAAACCTTCATGAAGACAATCAAGGTAATCCAGCCTCTTTTCCACGATCAATGCCTAAACAACACCCAAAAGTATGAATCAAGACCTACTACTATACACCGGCGTTTAGAAGATACATAACCAACTCTAGGAACTATGTCTAAAATGTACTAACATAACGGATAAACTATCGAATTATAATCCCACCTGACACAACCCAATCGATTCTCCGCTAAATTCCATCTTTATCACTTTCATTACAAATCGACTTTATAAGTCATTCTAGTTAATCGCCAGGCCCAATTAATAATCTATAATTCAAATATCAATTATAACTCAACTTGAATTAACACTTTTTGAAATAACTCCCTTTTAATCAATTTTAAATCATCAATTTAACAACTATAATAAGGTCTCAATATCACCTCCTACACATTTAAAAGCTCCTGTAAAAATATCAACCCAAAAAAAGCTCAATCGAAACCTAAAAGTCAACATTTACCATAACATCCTCAAACTAATTCTTAAATCAATTTAATTAATCACTTATATACTTAACCCATAACCGACTCAAGATTCATCATAAAATCAATTACGAAAAAGCTCAATCAAAAGTTAACCATGTCAAAACCTCCAAGAAATATCCGTCAAAAGATTCTGAACTTTCTTACCTTAACTCAAGAGAACGAATGGGAGAAAAGACATTCTACAACCGATCTTCAGCTGAGCGACAACGAAAAAGAGAAATGGAAATGAATTTTTTAATGGAAAATTAATATCTCTGCCTGTAAGAGAAGGTTAAGATGATCTCTCAAATGACGATGTGGGAAGATAGTCATTTGATGATATTTAAAAACTCCTCGATTCCCGTTTCTAAGCTTCTGCTAATTCTCCACTTATCGTACTTAAATCTCCACGAACTCGATTCCAAAGATAAAAATTTTCATGGAAAAAACTACTAAATTATAAATGTAATTCGGCTAAAAAAATTTACGAAATAATATTATCATCGAAATCATTTATACTATCACGGCCCCAATTCACGACCGAAAATTTAAATTTTTTTTCCCAACGCGTTATTACAAAACAACATATGTAAACGTACATATCTAACTAATAACAAAGCAGAAGATTACTATTAAAGACAATATGAACATGTGAAATCAATATTCAAAATGTAATTGGACATGTGAAATCCTAATTCAGAATGAAAACATACATGCAGAAATAGTACCAAGAATGTAATTGGAGAGTTTAAAGCGACTGTTTCTAGAAAGAGACAACCATGAGCAATAATTTCACATTGATTTTATCTACCAACATACCTTTGGGCCAAACTCCGCTATACTATGTCACTTAACATTATATCGACATAATTGGCGCTATCATATTCCGAAATTTACCTAATGCATAATTTTAAGTAATAGTTTCGGGTTCCCATTACAATAGGAATGTAATTGGAGGTGTGGGCCCTGTATTGGAAGTCTGGAACTCTGGGACTGGAAGTATGTTTCTCACATTTGGATCATGTACAAGAAATCCATTTGGTCGGTCATGTCACATCAAACTAGAAATCCATTATCAAATGCTATTTCCAGTGTGTGACCATGACCGTGTGTGGTTCTCACGCATTTCCAACGTGTAAGTTGTCAGACATGCCCCTTCGTGATTTGGACGCCTTTTGGTACGATGCAGATCTTCGTTAATTTTACGCGACAAGCCAAGTATAATTTTATTTAATGACATTTTTTCAATTTTGAAGATCATATTCTAACAATCATCTTTCTAATATTATTTCTACTAATTCCACTTCAAAATATTTGTCAATTTTGCTTTTAAAAACAAACTTTTATATTTTCATCTTTTAGTAGTCAAAATAATTAAGAAACATAAACGACAACTCTTTTGAATTAGATATAATAGTATATACCGATATAAATAGGATTAGATATGAGCATTTCGAAAGATAAAAACGACTACTAAATAAAAGTTAACATGTAGCCACACACAAAACAGATCCCGAGTCCTTCGTACACTAAATGTTGACATGTTCGTCGATAAAAATCAAGGATTAAATGTTGAAAAAATCCATATCTTGAATGGAGTATAAACGAGGGGAGACACTATACACACCAAATAATAATACCTCAGTAACTTTTGAGCTATAAAATGATCATTTTACGTCTCATTATGAGTTACTCAATTACAATACTTAAAAATAGGGGGGATAAATAGTACTTTCACTCCTAAAAACATTATTTATAACAAGTAAGATAAACTGCATCTTGTAATTTTAATCCCAGACGCTTACTGCCGAAATACAGACTCCAGAAATTTCACCATAAACCATTATTTTAAGAGGCCGCGTGTATATAACAACCAGATAAGCTAGGGCCTTTGTAACGTGAACTGCAATCTAATTTTGCCCCGAGCGTAATAACCTTCAAACCACGCCACTAGTAAAATACACTAGCACAGTAAAATCGAACTCACGACAAGACGATCACAATTCACCTAATTCATCAACTTCAGATAAACCATATTTTTTTTTAACCATGTAAAAAGATATATATAGAACTCATAAAACCTGAGTTGTTATACACACACCCAAATAGTGTTTGTTGGAGGAGTGAAATGACTATTTTGCCCTCTATTTTTAAGTAGTAGTTACAAAAATTATATTTAAGGACAAAATAGTCATTTCAATATTAAAATCACTATTTATAATACAGATATTGCCTCTGGCCGCACTCATAAAACTCGAAGAGAAGACACACCCAACAAATAAGCGAGCTCGAGGGGCGAAATGACTATTTTGCCCCCTATTTTTAAATGTAATACATTAAATTACATCGACGAACAAAATACTATCAATACTAAAAATCACTATTCAATGCGCTGTGAGCACGGCTTCCATAAACCTACATCTAACATGTGAGGCATAGCCCGTAATGAAGTTCATATCATAACTTGTATCATGTGGACCCGCTGACCTCCACACACAATAGAAGTATAGAACAACTAGTACTATTGAAAATTTCAATCCCAACAGTACAACACAGGTCACAAGCGATGTATTAAGTAACTGGCCGATTAAAATCGCTAAACGCCGATCTCAAAATTTAATTGACTTATTATATCCTTACTATTTTTTTATAAATATTAGCATGAGTCTTTTATAATAAAAAACATGTACATTTTCTATTTAAATACATACACTAATTAAATTAGTAACAAATTGAATAAAATCATTATTGAAAAGTATTATATTCCTAACCTTTTTTAAAAAAAACATTCAAATTATTCCAAGTAAACTTATCACTATAGCTTTCTCTATAAAGTTAATCGACATTTATTATTAGCTTTAAAATCCAAAGAACTCAGATGACAATAGCTTTAAAAACTAAATTACACATTTACTCAGTTAATATTATTCTTGCCTCATCCAAAGATACAAAGGGCATCATGAAAATCAAACATGATATTTGTCGCGAAATTTACCACAATATCAAATACTTGGCTGCTTATCTGCTCATAATTATTTCACTCTTATTCTCGGGAGCGGTCACTTTGAATCGATTCTTTCATCGCCTATATATCTTATATTTTCACATGTGAAGATTAATGTTTCACGGTATCATTTAGACATGGTTTATCACATAAGCTCCTTAATAAAAGCATTTAAAATCGTTCAATATATTTTTCATGTTTTGTTGGGCATAATTCAATGAATTTTTTGTTTTAGTTTAGGAATAAGTAATTTCAATATTTATTTTATTTAAGCTTGCTACTAATTTTAAATAACGTATCTAAATAAAAATATACATCTTCCTATTACAAAGATCATACTAATATTCATATAAAAAGTAATAAGCACATAATACCAAATCAAATTTCGGTGACGACATTTAAAGAATTTTAAAGACCTACCTATCATCAAATTCTCCCTTTAATTTATTACTCAAAAAATATAAAATAATAAAATTCAACATTATCCTAACTTCCAATTGATTGGGCCCAAAACGTGTACACATTAAGTAATTCACAAAATAACTAAATTGGGAATGTGACAATCAAAATTATAGATACTCATCTTTCTCTAAAACACTGCAGCAATATTATTGAATTATTTCTTAGATATACACTAAATAATTATATATTTTTAATTTATTTAATATACAATACACTAAATGCTATTACACATTTGATTTTGTTACATGTTGTAAGGTGACATACATCAGATTTGTTTAGGTAACGTATTTTTTTTGTTATGTTTTTTACGATCAGTTTTATTTATTTATTTGTTAATGTTTCTAAATTATTTATTTAAGATTGTCACATTTTGAATTTTGATAAGTTGAATTTTCTAATTTTGAATTCGATTAATTTACAATGTGTTATATTTTTGTGTGTGAAAATATACTGAAATGTAGTATTTTCAACGTAATTTATTATTAAATTGATAATTTTGATCCAAATCAAAAGTTTATTAATGTTGATTATGAAAAAGAAAACTGGACGATATTTTAGGATGGAATGAGTATTTGTTTTGTTTATGAGTTTTTGTTTTAAATTGTTAATGTTTCTAAATTATTCCATTCATCTAAAAGATTGTAACATTTTGAATTTTCTAATTTTAAATTAAATTAATTTACAATGTGTTATATTTTGTAATATTTTTTTTGTGTGAAAATATATGAAAATGTAGTATTTTCAATGTAGTGTACTACTTTGTATTAACTCGATAATTTTGATCCAAATCAAAATTTTGTTAATGTGATCATGAAAAAGCAAATTGGATTATCTTTTAGGATGGAATGAGTATTTATTTTGTTTATGTGTTTTTTGTTTTGAATTGTGATTGTTACTATAGATGATTCATTTTATTTATGGGTTTGTTTAGTATTTGGAATATTGAGTTTTTAGGTTAAAGAATAAAGAAAGATGGGGTTGATTTCTGGGATATTGATGGGGATGATCTTGGGGGTTGCTTTGATGGCTGGCTGGCGTCATATGATGAGGTATCGCTCCAAGCAGCGGACGGCTAAGGTATTATTTATATTTTTTCAGAACATTTCAACGACATATCACATTTAACATGCCCCAACCATCTAAGAGGCCGACGCTGCAAGGTACTAAAGTGGGGGCGCTTTTGGATAATATGTACCATACCCGCGTGATAACAAAGGACTTGCTTTCCGTGTCAATTCATGAGCACCGCAAACAATATATCGATTGACGATGATAAAGAAGGTAGTTAGCTGTGAATTTAGCTTCATTTTTGACGTATTCCAAGATATTTCTCCAAGAGCGAGAATATATATAGATTAATCATAGGACACAGAACTTAACATTTGATGACTAAACAATTCAAAATACAATGTGTTGGATTTCTTGTCTAAATTAGGAGTCTGAATATATCAAATTGGGCAGAATGTGTCGAGGACACGCAATTTATTAATTGGGTGGTAAAAAATTGGTTGAAGTCCCAATTGGGATATTTTGAAGCCATATTACATTTAAAATAAGGTGAAGTGGAGTTTTTATTACAGTAAGAAGTTTGTGTTATCTGGAAGAAATTTTACTGAGATTGTTGGTGACCGAACTATTTTTTTCTTCTTTTGATCTTGTTTTTTCCCATGTTTGTTTGTGGCCGTTAGGATGATATTCTGTCATCTTATCCGAGTAGCTTGAGTATGAAGGACAATTTAGGGTTACCATTTTTTTGTTTAGGAGACGAGTTGTATGAACAAACTACAAAGGTATATGTGTAATGAAGAGGATAGGTTGTGATTAGGATGATATTCTGTCATTGTGCTTAATGGGATTTGAATTCTTATAATATCTGGATCTTTTTTATTTTCTATATTGAAACTTTATTGTATGCCAGCTGGTATGTTATTGTTTGGGTGGGGGTGGCTCTTGATTCATGCTCTGATTTTACCTGATGTTGGCAGCTTTGATGTCCTTATCTAATTTAATATGTACAAGTTTGTTAAAATATGTTGTGCTGGAGGCTGGTTGCCACATGCTGAAATTGCTAGTCTTTTGCTTCGTCTACAGGCTGTTGACATAAAACTGATGAGCTCTCTTAATCGGGAAGATTTGAAGAAAATTTGTGGGGAGAATTTTCCTCAATGGATTTCCTTCCCCGTATTTGAACAGGTCTGTAATCACCTTATTCCCATTTCTAAATTGACTACTCGTTTCCTTCCTTGGAAATATAAATGCTATCTATTCTAGCTATTTTATTTGTTCTTTGCTTCTGCTGTCATTATCAATTTTAGAGTTTTCTTTTGCTTCTATTTGAATGACCTAGTTGGCTTTTTATTAAAAAAAAAATGTTTGATTTTTGTCACTAAACTAAATGACACTATTGCATGTAAAATGTGCAATGTTGTAGCATTGATGTGTTTTAACATGGAAATTCTCGTTTACTGTTGACCATAAGAGTCAACCAGTTCATTCAAATTGTAATCGAGGGAGTACCTTAGGAGTCAACTGGTTCCAACTAAAGGATAAAGTCTGAAATTTCATGAACCTTTGAGGCCTGGAAAAATTGTATCCTATTGAAGAATGGAGAAATACATAACTGATATATGAATTCCTGAAGAAGGAGAAATAAAGTATATGTACCTAGCACTTCAAATTTAGTGACTTTTGATTATCTTGAGTTGTTATGAAAAGAGAAGAAAAGGAAGTAGCCAACCTTGTAAACTTATGCTATTTGGGTCTGGCCCTGTAGTAGTAGAGGCTTGTTACTTCATGCGATCCCTTGTGTAGTTGATGTAGGCTTACCTTACAGATATAACATTGATCCATGACTGGATACTGCACTCTTTACTTTTCTGTCAATGTCCGAGACCTATTGTTGTTCATTTTGATTGACTAGTATTGTCATACAACATGTTGCTATGAACATTTTTTTGCTGGTTGCAGTGTCCAACAACTGACCGTGAGCTATTTTCCTAGCCCACATTATTCTTTGTTGCTTACATTTTCCTTTTCGTTGTGCTTACAGGTGAAATGGCTTAATAAGCAATTGAGCAAACTATGGCCATTTGTTGCAGATGTAAGGCTATTGCTTTATAGTCATTGTTCTTTTCCTTTCTTTACAAAGAACTAGCATTTGGGTACACGCGATGAGTGTAAATTAAGAAATACTTACCAACAATATTTTTAACGTAACAACACATATATGTCATACTCGATCTTCAATGATTTTTTCTGTATATTTTATGACATATATGACAATATAGATTGTGTTCATATATATAGATATATGATGTAGTTAAAATCAAATTAATATGCTATATAGTGTTAAGTTATTAGCTTACATGAAAGTTATGGAGTTATGGAATTTATTATGCAAATTACTATTATGTCTTCAAATTAAAATGTGATAATCTATGGTTAATAAGGGCATTAAATGGAAGAAAACTTGTCGAAGCCGAATAACCGACTACGCCTATTTGCTTTATATATAGTATAGATATTGCTCTTTTCTGTAGCATGTTCTCAGAGAATAGAAGAAAATTTTAGCATGTGTCGGGTCAACCACTCTGGTTATTGATAGCATGAAGTGCTGAATTGGGATCATAATGATTTATTATAATTTTCTCAGTAAATAATCTTGTTCCCTTTACATCTTATAGTACACCTTTTTGTTTCTTGTAGTTTGCCCTTCCTTTGCAACTTTAATATCAGATTCATGTGAACATACTAGTTATTAACTAACCACCTGTCAACATGAAGCCATTAAGAAGGATTTCAAGCCCCATTATGATGTATTTGCTTTCATAATCATAGAAGCAGTTTACAAGAAAAAGGAAAGAGGAGTAGTCCCAAATTACCAGCTAAGAAAAACGGGAGAAGTGGAGAATTGACTTAGAAGGACTCCATATCAATTAAGAGATAGATACATTTCTTATCTATATTTTCAATATGTTCCAAAAACATGAAAAGTATTTAATAGTACTCCGTTAACGATTCAATACGGGGGTTTAAGATATCATATGTTACATTACTTCTGTTCAATATTTAACGTTTGATGCCCCTTAAAGGTCTTTCTGAGAATTTAAAGTTCAGCCCTTTGTTATGTGTAACTAATTTTCTTAGTGGAAGTCAAAGGTTTTGAGAGGATGTTCTTTATTTTCTACTCCATATTAAATAATTTCTTCTTCAGGCAGCAGAAGCCGTTATAAGAGAGAGTGTTGAACCTTTACTTGAAGAATATCGACCTCCAGGAATCACATCATTGAAGTTCAACAAACTGTCTCTGGGAACTGTGGCACCAAAAATTGAGGGTACGAGGATACCTTATTTTTAAAATCCCTTTTCTTCACTCATCTACCTATGAAGTTATTGGAATTTTATTGCTGAGACTTAGAAGTGATCGATAGAAGTGATCGAGTCATTCCCTAATCTGTTTCTCTTTGTTTCGTGTTATTTCTTAACACTAGCTCCTGTTTTATATTTCATTTTGGAGATGGATCCCTGAGTTTAAGACAAATGTAGATATACTAAATCTTCTTGAGAGTTTATATACTCAATTTTCGAACAATTTTAGTCTTTAGATCTATTAATCTATCATTTTTATGCTCGAGTCATAGAGCCCTTTCTCTTGTTGGCTGATTGTTCTTCTGGCAAACTACAAGAATGATTTAAGTTTTTGAGCTTGTTGTATGTATAGGTCCACTAGTAGACTACTGGTGATTCTTTTGATAATCTGTATATGTTTTTATTTCCCTTATCCCACCCACTGTAGAAATTGAGTTTTACATGGTTATATCTGTTATAAATCATGTATTGTATCCTTGTCAATTTCAATCATTTCATATAAATGACTGAAATGTCTGTAAAACTTACTCAGTGGGAGTCATGATGCTGCATCTCCTATTATTCTAACACTATTTCTACGTGTCACTCATAAAGTAGTCCTTCTGTAAAAATACTACGTAAGTGTATACTACGTATCTTTTAGAAATGCATATCATGTAGTGAATATTGGATGTCTCGGGTATTACTTGGCCCCAGGCATGTGAAATCCCATTTTGGCTTCGGCTATGTTTCTCGCGCTCTTATATTAAGACATTTTGTAGAAGCTTGAGGATTGGTAATCTTTTCTTTTTTTAATTTTAATTTTTTAGATGGAGGTACCTGTATATTCTTCTTCTTTTGTCAATACAGCGTAGCAGGGTTCCTTAAACTCTATTTATGAGATATTACATGTATATTCCTGTTGACCTGTTATGTAATTAATTAATGCAGGTATTCGTGTTCAGAGCCTTAAGAAAGGTCAGATCACCATGGACATTGACTTCAGATGGGGTGGTGATCCTAACATTGTATTAGGTGTTGTAGCGGCCAAAGTAGCAAACTTGCCTATTCAGGTTAGATCTTAAGTCTTTTCATGAATTTTATATGGGTTTTATGTCTCTTTCTGTACAGGCGTACTGTTCTTTCTTGTTGTAACTTTAATGATAAGTTGATAACTATATTTTACATCTCACCTTTTTCTGTTCTTACAGTTGAAGGACCTTCAAGTTTTCACTGTTATTCGTGTTATCTTTCAACTTTCTGAAGAGATACCCTGCATTTCTGCAGTTGTTGTTGCTCTACTTGCTGATGTGAGTATACCTTAATGTGCTTATTCAGTATGTGACGAGAATTATGCTTCCATGATGTTTCACATGGATACTTACTAGGTTACGAAGATTGATACTTCTTCATTATGTATTCTTATTTTGTTTGATTGTATATTTGTTTGCTACATATTAGGTGTTCCTTTTCTGTCACCTTCAATATTATATTAATGGTTTGAGTAGAGGTGCTTGTCAAGGCATTTCGTGTAATAGGAAAATGCTTGTTTGTGTTTGTCTTCCTCTTGTTTGAACTTTATAGACAGTGTTTGGCAGAACGTTGTTTGGGCTAGTGTTACTTATAAGTTCCAAAACCATAGACACCATATAGACATCTATAAGAATCCTGGTGATGTATTTTGTTATCTGCTACGTTTTTTGGGCTAGTGTTACTTATAAGTTCCAAAACCATAGACACCACATAGACATTTATAAGAATCCAGGTGATGTATTTTGTTATCTGCTAATTGTACACTTAATAACTCTAGTCTATATGTAGGTTTCGCATGTGTCTTTATCAATGACTGCAACACTTCCATTAGGGAGTTTGGTTAAAAGTACTCCCTCCATCTCAATTTAAGTTGAATGCTTTTTTTCAAGCAAATAGTCAAGCCACTTTTGAGCTATATAATTCATCCATATAACTGCTATATTCTTTCAAATATTCATACCATTAAATACTACACACCAAACACTTGATGTCCAAATTCTGAGCAACAATTTTTATTTTTTGCATTTAAATAAGATTGATTTAGAGTCGGAACATAGTTTTTAAAGTGATTACTGGATACTCCCAGCTAAGTTGAGTTGATGGTCGCGTTATTTTGTCTGTTTCTGGGGTATTTTGGTGGGAAGCAGTGTCTTCTTTAAACTTTAAGATGTGGTTTTGTATATTAAGATTATAGAATGGAATCAACATAACCAAAAAAGAGTCCACTCCCTTCTGCCTCTGTCCCTTCTGTTCCTATATGTTGAAATGAAATAGGAATTTTCATATGTTCAATTTAATTTTCCAGTTACACGAAGTTTAAGCATTTTCTCTTGGACTTTTTAATGTACATGTTGATTTTGGGGGCCCTTGTTATGTTAAAGGCATGTTGAGACCAATTCATTTCCCATTTTGATCAGCCCAAGCCACGAATTGATTACACTTTGAAGGCTATTGGTGGAAGTCTGACAGCTATGCCTGGATTGAATGACATGATTGATGTAAGTTGTAATCAGGTGTTTACCTTTTGTATACTTTCAAGTTTTTTGAAGGTCGTTTGTTACCATGGACTGAGTTTCTCGTTCTATAATTAGGATACTGTTGATTCCATTGTCAACGATACGCTTCAATGGCCTCACAGGATTGTTGTTCCAATTGGTGGCATACCGGTAGACACAAGGTAAATCCTATCTTGATATTCCTAACCTTTCGCTATCTCTTTTATGCCTATCATGAGAAATATTGTGAAGCACATGATATTTTTTTGGGGGGGAGGGGAGGATTAGAAATTGTGTGCTTTTTTGAATGTTATATACTTCATTCTTTTAGTAACTCAGATAGGACTAATGCCTAAAAGATTCAGTTCCTAATGCTTTGTATACTGATGAGAATCATGAAATATTTAAGTCCTTACGACTCTGATATTCTCCATATCTTGATGCTCTATTCCAAGTTTTTAAATGCATGATATTAGTAAGGATCTTTCTTGTAGAACACCATATATCATATGGGAATTAGCACGTTTATAAGATATCTTTGGTTGTCCTTTGTACCTTCTTTATAAGTTTATTTTTTTGCAGCGAGTTGGAGCTGAAGCCACAGGGAAAGCTTATGGTAACAGTTTTAAAAGCAAATGACTTGAAGAATAAGGAGTTAATTGGGAAGTCTGATCCATATGCTGTTGTTTATGTTCGTCCACTGTTCAAGGTCAAAACAAAGACCATAGACAACAATCTGAATCCCGTTTGGGATCAATCATTTGAGTTGATTGCTGAAGATAAAGAGACTCAGTCTCTTATTTTTGAGGTTTGGATGGATGTTCTTTTCATGTTTATTGTTAATTTGCCTCCGCTATTCAACTTGAAGCAGCAGAGAAATGGTTGTTTTTCTTAGGCAGATCATATACTTTTTGTTTTTCGTCCTAGTACTATGTTTGAGCAATTTAGTGAACTGTCAGTTTGTTCTGAATTCGTGCTTATTCAATTTCTTATTGTTCAAGATTAAGGTATATTTCTTGTTCAGGGAGAGAGTTTAACCTTATTGGATGTTTACAACATTGCTTATTTATGCTATTAAAACTATTTTTCATAATCCAAGAACTTCATGTTATTGCCTGAATGTCTTTCTAGAGCACAGAACCTTAATCTTTTTAGTTTTGAAATTGAGGTGATCGAAAACTTTATGCAAGATGTCTCTCCCCTCCCCCTGAAATCACACATTCACAACTCGTCCCTCTCCTCCAACTTCTTTTTACCATTGCTTCTCCTGCAGGTATTTGATGAGGATGTTGGGCAAGACGAAAGACTAGGAGTTGTAAAGTTACCTTTAATAGAGCTGGTTGAAGATTGTGTTAAGGAGTGCGAGCTGAGATTGATGCCGTCACTTGATATGCTTAAAATTAAAGACAAAAAGGATAGAGGAACTATCACCGTCAAGGTAACTTTTGCTAGGTAGTAGCGAAGAATTATGTAGCTCCTAAGATTACACATTTTAGCTCAGCATCGTACAATTTTTCTGATAAATGTTTCCATAGTTTATCTTCTTAATGCATCACCTTGTGGGCTACATTTTGAATATGATACTTATATTCTGTTGTGGATAAATTCAGGTGTTGTATCACGAGTTCGATAAGGAAGAGCAATTAGCTGCTCTTGAAGAAGAGAAGAGAGTACTCGAAGAAAGAAAGAAACTTAAAGACGCAGGAGTCATCGGGAGCACAATGGATGCCGTCGGTAGTGGTATTGGAAGTGGGGTTGGCCTTGTCGGAAGTGGGATTGGTGCTGGTGTGGGGGCAGTTGGAAGTGGGTTTGGAGCTGTTGGTAGTGGTTTAAGCAAAGCTGGAAAATTTGTTGGCAGGACCTTCACAGGTCATAGTTCTTCCAGGAGGAGTAGCGGTTCCACCACCCCCGTGAACTACGAAAGTGGGGGTGGCGCGAGGCCACTTCCAAGTAAGTGATTGTAGCTATGGCAAATTAGATCTTTTGACATTAGGCTTTCTGGTGACTTTGATTTACATTTGTTAGTCCCATGATATGGTAGACAATTCCAAGATATACTTTATTGCTTTGTAAACCTTCGGTGCTGTAATCAAGTTTACTGCATGCAGAACTCACTATTTGTTTGTAAAGCGATGATTTTATGAATTTGAACAACTTTTGTCTAATAGAAAAATGGTCCAATGCTAAACCATCTGGTGAATGAATGAATCTGTGTCTCGGCAATTGGTTCTTCCTTTTATTTATTTCTTTTTTATTACTATGTTCTTCCTTTTTGTATTTATAGATCTATATTTTTTCCCTGTATTTATGTACCTATTTTTTATTTTTATTTTTATTTTTTTTATCAAAATCAAACTTATAAGTTGATTTGACAAAAAATAAGTGTTTGTGACTTTGTGTATCACTCAATTTATAAATAATTGTAACTTATAAGTTGAAAAATAATTTCTTTGAAAAAGTAGCATTTTGCTATTTTTTTCCTAACTTTTTTTGCTATTTTTTTTCTCAACTTTTTTTGCTCCAACTTATAAGTTAGTTTGACCAAATAACTTACTTTATTATCCTTCTATATTTTAAAATATAGACAAAATTATATAAATGAACATGCCTTTATAAGTCATTTTACACTCGTAGCTCATAAGCTTTAGCCAAACATGTCATTGTTTATTTATCATTTATAAGTTGATTACCTATAAATTATTGATAAGTTGTATTGTTACTTATAAATTATTAACTAATATCTGAAATTCTATCATCCACATCATAACTATTACCAAGTCTTCAAATGATACAAAACTTGTAGCTTTCCATGACCTTTCACATCTTTCCTTGATAAAAAAGTGATTCTTTATAAGAAAAAATATATAAAGGCTACACATATTTCAATTGGTCATCTTAAGACAACACCTGAATCTCCAGTAGTACTAGTTTCTAGATGGCTATAATAGGAGTAAGGGAACTTGCATGATCAAACATTGCCTATCAGAGGTTCCTCTATCTTCTTAATCATATTTAGCAGGCAAGGTTAAGAATTTAATGATTGGTGGAAGAATTGCAAGAATTGGCACCAAGTGATCATATATCTAATCTAACTTCCACTGCTATAAGAAGGGGGGAAGACAAATGAAATAATGTTGAAGGTTTCCTCTATTGGATGGTTCAATTTCAATGCAACTTAGGAGTTTCTTAAGTAGGCATCTCTTTCAGGAATGTCATGAAATTAAGTTAGCCTTGGGATACTTTCACGACTTCTAGGATTCAATAGAGACGATATGATAAATACACCAAAGTTTGGGTATATGATAAAAATACCCAAATTTCATAACGAAATACTTCAAATCCGGACAAAAATGTCCAAAATATGGATACCCAAATTTTTAAATACAATCTTAATTCACCGTAAACTGTAATCGAAAAACTGTGACCCGAGTATATACCTAGTTAGCTATTGGTCCGGTCCCAGTCCAATTTTTTTTTGTCTCTATATCCGGGACTGCATCGAACCGATAATTGTGTTCCGGTCATTTCCTGGCCCACTTTTTACCCACACGGACTGACCGATAACATTACTAAGCACGCAGCAAAGCTGCGAGGTAAGTACGGTGACACTTTTATTGAACGAATTTTGTGTTGAGGGTTGTGATACGCATTTACGAAAATGTGTGTTTGTTTTGTACGTAATTGAAATTAAAATGAATCGATGTTTTTTAACCAACCAATGTATAAATTTCTATTGGAGCGTATCAACAAATGTATAAACTTCATAGTATTTGTATAGAGTTCATTTCCTCCAATTCCAATTCCACAAAAAACACATTTTGGTGTAGCTCTTCAACTGAAATTAGGTCATATATTGGTCTTGATCTCCCTCTACTTATTGCACATGGGTATTAATAAGCCTAGTCCGACATCAATAAATTAAAATCTTCCGGGTGAATTAATAAGGTCTTAAGCGACTCCTCCTATCATCAATTGTTTTAGGATGGAACCTCATGAATTTTTAACACAACCGATCGTCTTTCAAGAGAAAATTGGAGTGCCTCATTATGGAAATAATATGAATCTTTCAAACTGGATTAAATGATAATGCATAGTATATACAAATCTATGATAACCTAATAAGATAAGTCACATAAGCCATTAAATAATGTTACAATACTTATTACTGCTAGTAAATTATTATGTGTGTTGCACGTTATCATCATTTTCATTTTTTTCTTGTTGTTTTTTCATCTTATTAATTTGTAAGAGGTTATACTAATTATATTTCTTTCTATATACATAGTTAAGATGAAATATAATATATAGTTTATTGTTTTACTCCTTCAATCCCAAAAAGATTGTCCCATTTCACTATTTTGGATCAAACTTTATAAACTTAATTACGAATTCTCTATTACCGAGCAAGAAATAATATATACATGCGTGATATTGTTAGATTCGCTTTCAATATATTTTTGAAATATCAACTTTTATAATTTTCACGCCAGCAGAGCAATTAGAGATATTTTAAGTCGTGTCTCGGCATCAAAGTGGAAGTTCAAACGATTTAATGCTTTTATAATGGAGGGAGTAATTGAATTGAATATGAATTATTGTAAATAAAAAGTTTTCGTCATTTGTTCCAAAACACGACCAGAGTATCTAACTATCCAATATCTATTATCTACTACAGCAAGCTGCATGACACGTTATTCAACCAATCGCTATATCGCTTTTACGCAGAGCGGTAGAAATAAGCGACAAACGAGTATATGGCATTAACAAAGTGAGCACATACTAGTAGAGACGAAGTCAAGCATACTCATTACATGTTTCATATGCACAGTACCCAAGGAAGTCTTACATATACATCCCGTAGCAACAAAAAACAAGTGTACAACGTATGTGCTGCTATCAGAGATTATAGTATCCTACTCATACAATTACATATCCCATACGTAAACACTCAAGTTTGCAGGTTTTACAAGCAATATCCCATAACCACAAACGCATATGACAAAGCATGTACAATATTCGTGCGAAACAGATACATAATGAAGAAAGTAATCACGTTTTACTATAAACTTTCAAATCTGAAACAAGTTATAGAAAACGTATGAACATACATACTTCTAGTTATCTAATTGACTTAATTTTCGCACAACATTCACTATACTTATAAATGAGCTAGTAGTTCAAATTTGACATGTTCAACGATCGGATCTTCGGGAATCGAGTTTACAAGTTGAGCGATATCATCAAAGAATGAGCTTTCGTTTGCTTAAATATGTTTTTTTCCGACTATACAATTAAGTTTCAAAACTTATCAGTTCTACTTAAACATGAAACGTTTTAGAAGAATTTTGTTGAAGTTTGTAATAGTATCTTTGTTTTTGTTAATTTGTATTTATCAGTATATCTACTACATTAATACGAATGACTAGAATATATATATATATAATAAAAATTTTTATATCTACTAAATTTTTTATATATTAAATAATAAATATGATATTTTCATTCTAATTTTATAAGAAAGATAGATAATTCTACGTTTTGTGTTTTTAATTATATATGTTTTGAATATTTATAAAACAACATGAAAAAATGAAAGTCTATGATCTAAAAAGTAGTTGTAGGTCTTGAATCAAAATAGAAGCTACTAAAACTATTAAAAATGATAAAATTTGTTACATATACATTTTATTTTTTTACTAATATAGTAGTAAATTAGATGCATCTTTTTTTGAATATTGTGTTCATTTTTTCAAATATTTTTAAACAAAATGATAAACTGAAATTTAGTGATCCTAATAAATAGTTATGGTCTTTGATGATCTTTTGTTCATGATTAAATCTAAACGTTCTAGCAAGCTGCTCAACTAGAATCCAATCTCTTCTGGTATGGATACTTTTAGATGCACAACACTTGGCGTGCTACCGGTCTTTCACTAATGGTTCAACCCTTTCGTTGGCTATCATCTTAACATTTAAATTTATATTAAATGTGTAAAGAGATCCTGGGTTGATGATTCAACATCGATTTATTTGATGTAGGAGTATTTAAACCCTACAGTGGTATCAAAGCTAATTACTACGATTAATTTTCATCGAAGACTCCATATAAATTGCTTATGTGAATTCATGCATGAATATGTAATATATTGTTTCATTCTATATTTAATCTTGATATATATTTAATTTTAAATTTTTAGCATAACTGATTAAATTTTACATGTTATGAAGGATGATCAATTGCTAATCATAATCAAGAGAGCTAAGGTTTGAGTAGTTCCAATCAAGATTTTCAAGAAATAATTTATTTTAATGAAAACCTTGATTTTTAAATTATTGTTTTGCAACTTTTTGTAAAATTTCTAGAATTTTAAAACATTAAAATGATTTTGAAAAAGTGTTTTAAATGAAAAAAAAAAAATCAAAGGGATCCACATCCTTATTTAGATTTACAAAGGACCATAAAATATCCTAAATTACTTGTAGTTCGGCCTTCATTGAGCCCCTCTTCGTTAGGCCCACGTTCCCCACACTAATCCACTAATTAGGAGTCGTATAATGAGTCAAAGATATTTGATCCCAACGCAGTTTGTTGAGAGTGTTGGTGGCTTTTTGACCCTCGTTTGTTAAATGTTTCCAATGAATGGAGGAAAGAGTGAATAAGACCTCTTCCTTAAAGGAAACAATTTTGATTAGACGAATATTAAATTTTTTTAACAATTATGTTTTTGTTATATTGGATTACTAGTTACATTTTTTTATTCTCAGTATACCACTACTTTCTTACAAGTATTTACTTTTGTTTATAAATTAAGAACATGATAAATGTAATAATCTTAAGCATGTATGTAGACAGTCAAAATTTATTTAAGTT
Organism: Lithospermum erythrorhizon; assembly: GCA_019722365.1. Lineage (NCBI taxonomy): Eukaryota > Viridiplantae > Streptophyta > Magnoliopsida > Boraginales > Boraginaceae > Lithospermum > Lithospermum erythrorhizon. Next base: position 73,431 of record JADFUC010001663.1, on the reverse strand, counting down.
AACTAGTAAATTCGCTAATACGAATTTATTGATTTAATTAAATATAACCAATTAAATTACAACAAGTGGCTGAAATAGGGTCCAGAGGTACGAGACTCAAAATTGAGGGATCAAGGAATGTCGGGGCAAGAAAACAAATAATTATTGACCCACAAATACTACAAGAGGCTAGGGATGTTTTCGGTTCGGTTCAGTCGGTTTTTTCAGATTTTTTTGTGTGAAACCGATTCTATTAGTTTTTTTTAAAAACATCAACCATTTCGGTTCAAAATTAATTAGATTGAACCAGTTCTGTTGATGTCGGTTTTCATGCTTAGTCGATTCGGTTCGGTTCGGTCGGTTTTTTAGTTTTATAACAATAAAATAATACTCGTATAAAAAGTTCATGATTTCATAATTAAAATACAGTACACATTGATTCCAACCACATGCACTAAAGGCATGATATAGCTTTCTTAATATAGCTTCCACTAATATTTTTTTTTTAAAAACAGTTCACTAAATACATGATTTCAAATTAAAATAGTTTCCTGATAGCATTCACATAATAGATTGCTTCCAAATAGTTCACCACTAACAGATTGCTTCCAAACAATTTAACAAATGCATGATAATACTTCTTAAAAGATACTTTTGGTTTGGACTTGAGTAGACTTTCGACTTGGAATGGTTTTTTTTTTTAATTTAAAAAGTTGTGTAATAATCTTTTTTAAAATTTTAAAGTTTAAATAAAAATTTAAAAAATATCACATAATATGAATATTGTAAACAATATATATAAACTCAGTTCGGTTCAGTCGGTTTCAGTTCGATTCATGCTAAAACCGAAACCGATTAATTTTTGTTTTGATTTTTTTCTTTACCATTTCGATTTGGTCTCATTTTTTTCAACCAAATCGGTAAAAAATTGGTTTGGTTCGGTCAGTTTTTTCGATTTGAATCGAACTGACAACATCCCTGCAAGAGGCGCATGAAATCGATAGAAACCCTAGGATTTCATCTTAATGGACGAAATCAAGTTATCCTTAAAACTCAAATTTAAAAGTCTCAAATCATTTTGCCACATTATCAATCCATGGAAAATTGAGCCAACCAATTAGAATCAATGAACTAAAGCCCAAAAATCCTATACATAGCTCCTTTATTAGTTTAAAAATCAAGAATTAATGATACCTCCACAACACTAAATTTTCTTCAGAACAACACTTAGACTTCCCGAGAAACTCTCAAGTCCTCCGCAAGCGTCAAGATCAAAGAAGCACAACATCAAGAACATTTGAGTCTTCAACTCCACTGCCAAAGTAGAAGTGTGAGAACCACAATTACTACACAAATTCAGTAATTTCATGAACATTATCCTCCATCCGACGGCACTTGACCACCAGGGATCCTAATCATCAAATCACTACGAAAAGATGCCGCTAAGGTCCCGTAATGTTAACCAACCCAAGATCGTGTCGCTAAAACCCCTCAGAGTAAATAATCACCAGAAATATGTCGCTAAATCCTCCCGACTTTAACCCGCACTACAATAAGGTTGAACCGCCGCATACCTACCTTTTAATACCGATAAGAATACATCATACAATAAGAGATTTAGGTAAAACTGCGGAACGACCTCGGTTCGACATATATCATACACACACACCCCACTCAAGCCATACAGGGATAAGCTGCGAATGAACCTCGACTTGACACATATCCCAAGCTTCGTCATATATCCATACAAGAGTAAGCTCCGAAGGCACCTCGGCTCGACATACTGACTATTGGAAATATGAGATTTTGTATCTCATAAATATGCTCTTTGTCCAATTGAATTGTACAACCGATTTACTCATTTAAGTTTATAAGTTCATACATATGTTAATTATTGGACAATTAATATACACTGTGATTATTCAGACGACACAGTGTTACGACAGCTCATTGGGATCACTCATATAATCTATAAATGTAAATGTATATTTGGTTAATATAATTTAATACATTGCTTCTATTGATCGGGCCTAAGAAGAGAAAAATCTCCATGATTAATTGATTAGTATAAGTAGTTTATACTAGTATTAAAATTCATCATATTGATGGTTATTTATTTATGTTCGCTTCACCAAGAGTAGTTATTATTGTATGGGAAATACTCTCTCAAAAAAGCAAAACCTACTCCACCAATTATTCTCGATTTTTCAAATTTCCTATAGAAGAGAAAATATCCATGATTTTTCTTCTCAATTCTTGTTTCACTTGATTGTTCTAGTAGACACAAGCAGAATGGAGCGAATTATCGCCGCGTGGACTATTCTTGGCTGCATAACCCGCTTTTGTCAGTTGCCTCCTCTTAATATATATATTCCACGCATACCAAGTGAAACGCATAATCGCGAAATCTTGGATTACAATTATTATTTTTGTAATCCTATAGTGTTATGGGAATCAAATCAAATAATAGTTGGTTGTTATTTTGATCCGTGAAACCCAACACCGACATCACAATATAATAAGTTGTGTTATAAGATAATCGATCTCATAAAATGCCCATTGAACAATTTAGATTGATCAACCGATTTAAACATTCAAAACTATAAGTTTAATATATATTAATTATTTGACAATTAATATTTATGATTTACCTAAGATTTACATTGTAGCCATGACGACCATTGTGTATCCGCCATAATCTATATATGAAGATGATAATCGGGTTAATATTATATGATACATTGCCGCTGTTGATCCGTCTCTAAGAGGTCACACACAAACAAGAATCCGAACTATTAATAAATAGTATTATAACTTCCTGGCCCAAGTTAATGTAATGAAATATTCTATGAAAAATTGAATCCCGGAACGGGAAGTCGGCTAGGCGGTTTCTTTGGGAATGAGAATGTTCTAGAATATTATTTTGGGGATGTATATGATGTAGTTTCGATGAGAATAAAAAGAGAGTTTTATTCTCCTAAGAACTCTCATTCTAAGCAAAGATAGACGCGAGGAGAATAAGGAGGAGATATTTTCTCCTCAAACTCTTACAAGAGATTTTGCTATCATCAAACTCTTATACGTCATTTCATAACAGCCACCTCCTCATAATTCATCGATCATAATTTTTGACCTTCAAGTTAGAGAATTCTCTCCCTCTTCCCCTCATTAGTTCGGCCGCCTGTGTAAGCAATAGTTTTTCTCTTATTTATTGTTCTTCGTTTCACTTTAATCGTTTCTAAGAAATTTATGTAGTGAGTTCATGTCACTCATCAAAGTGATACTAAGATACTCTACTTTGGGTATACGAAGTTCATCCGCTTTTCCGTTGTCATTAAATATTCCGTAAGAAAGGTACACAATTATAATTCATGATTTATTTCAGATAACTGTAGGCATCTCAGATTCGTGATCAAATTGGGCTTGTAACTGCTAGATATTTAATATAAAACACCAACAATGTTGTCCCACCAACATCACAATATAATAAGGTGTATTGTCCCACCAATATCACAACTAAGCAGTTGTCGAGTCCCACCATCTAAGGCACCATATGCTTGGATCAAGTCCCACCAACATCATAGACTAAAACAGTATACGCTTAGTCTATAAGTCTCATGTCCAAGTCCAGCACTACGACTACGAAACAAGTTTAAGACTAACGATCAAGTCCATACATCTAATACGGGATCACGCTGCTAAGTATCGCCAACTCAGACCATATCAACATAAGAAGCTTAAGTCAAAGTCCAAGTCCAAGACCAAGACACGTATCTTCGTCCGAGACCTTGGACACATATTCAAGTCGAGACCCAAGCTCGAAGTCAGCTCGAGTCCACATCAAGCCAAGAAATTCCGCATACGTCAATATACGAAGGAAATATCTAGATTGATAGTCGATCCTTAATTGATTTCATAAATTCTTCTGTACACTGAAGGATTTTCCCTAGTGGGTTTTATTGTTACGAGTCACATAAATAATAAAATCTTTCTTCACGTTACGATGTATAGCATTGAATTTCAAACAAAATATACCTAATTATTTGAGCTACATACTTTTTACTACAAGGAATAGATCCATCCGATCATAGTTTGGAAAAAGGCGACGCTGGCGCGCAGCCTCAGCCGCCGTACGCATGGCAAGGAGCATACTCATGGCGGTCGCTTTTGTCGCTAAGGCGGATACCAATGCCGAGCCACTCAGTTTCTCTCAAGAACAATTAAAACCTAAAGATTAGAAAAAAAGTTCGAAGCGTTGGTATGAGGGAGTATTACGGAAGCTGTGCAACAGTTAAGAAGGCTAGGTTCAGACTATTTACCACTTTTTATTACAATGTAATATCAAATAAAAAAATCATGTAAATTAAATTATTTTAGAAAAATAAATAATTTTCCATTTAATAATAAGTCTTATTACATATATGAAATTGAATAATATTTTTTCAAATAACTTGAAAAATCATATTTTCTAATTACCATGTATTGTCAGTTTGTTAACTTCAATATAATTTAATTTTTAGTTTAGATTAATTATATAAATTTCAATTTAAGATTTTGTTAATCTTATGTGATTATGAACAATAAACTATTCAACTAATCTTAAATATAAAATTTAGTATTATAAAATTATAAATTACAATTATATTTAGCTTAGTTTAATATTATAATTTTATTTTTAGTTTTCAAGTTTGATTAGCTATTATTTTATTTAAATAATATATATCTCGAAAGTATCAAAACTACCGCCTCATCACACCGCCACGTACAACGATTTTTTTGAAAGTTCGTCAACGCGGACCGCCATTCGTTATTTATAACTATGCTCTCGATAGAAAGACTACTGCTTCAAATTTCATCAAATGATAATGTCATATCGCAAGGAACCATCATTCCATCAAGGTAATTATTTGTACAAATCCATTCTCCACATGCTTAGTAGTAAAAAAATAAAAATTGTAGAAAAGAAACCAATACAGTAAAAAACAAAAAGAAAAAATGGCTACAGAGCCATTAATACACTCTGATCCTTAACTTTGATTTGTTACTAATTCAAAAACGAGTAAGATAAATTATTCAAGTCAAACAAAATCATGGGGTTTGATTCTAAATTTCAAAATATACAAACCTTCCTCGGCAATTTATCCACGAAATACATGTTCCTCTCCAGATTGAAGATCAAAACGCCTAATCCAACGACGACTGGTTATTTTTCTTGAACCCTCAGCATTATTATTATTTCTATTTCCACCCCCAATACTTCCAACATATGCTATTTCCAATCCATTTCCCACCGGAAGAATAACAGATCTCACAACACGCCTTGATTTTCCCACAACTTCACTCCATCTAAACCTAGAAACATCATTCCCTTTGTTACAAGCATTTTTTAGCACCAAAACTGCACCAAGATGACTCAACTTTGCAAGCCTAAGAACCTTCAAAAAATCCTTGCGTCTACTATCAACTACAAGGAAATCTATCCCATTTAATTGTCCAATTACATCTTCGACTTCTCCAATTATGATTTCAGGAATTTGTACGTCTAGGTTTTGCATGGAGTTTATGTATGTTAGGCTAGTTCTTTTGTCAGGAACTATACAAACGTGCCTACCACCCGAGTGAGTGGCCGAGACAGCTAGACCGACGCTTGTTGCGATTTCACCACCGTTATACCATGCTTCAACGATTAACTTCGCGTTCCATCCCCCCGCCATGGCTGATAACATTTCCGCCACGCTAGAACTTTTTGTTAGGCCACGGCCCTAAATTATTGCAATTATGAAAAGAAAAAAAAAATTAGAATATCAATTTGACTTTATTTATCTGAATTGAGTGGATGATAACTACTAATACCATAACAGGATTTATTTCTTGATTGATATTAATTATGATACAAGAATATATATATATACATATACATCTCTAATCAATAATTGCTATCTAGTAATATTAGCTAGGATTATTATTACTACATATATATTGTCGTGCATGCCATATGTACAATTTTCCTAAATATTCAGTTACAAAATATCCTAATATAGTCTTAATATATATTTCTATCATAAAGTGTACTCATTATTTTGAAGGACTTACTGATTTTATTGTTTCAACATAAGCTTTGGAAGCTGTATCAGGAGACCAAACAAGTTTCATCGTGTTTTCTTCTCTTCTTATTATCTTTTCTACCTTTACTTTGTTGATTGGTCTTTTGTTTTCTAAGTTTATGAAAGGCTAATCATGAGAGAATATGTGCTGTTTGTAGTGTATATTTTACATTACTCCGCACCAATTAGTTGCTTGGTGTACCTTAGATATATATATATATATATAGTTGGGAGTTGAGATTAGTTGATCCAATGATTGACTTTTCTTTATAAATATAAAAAACATAAGACTATTTCTAGGGCTACACGAACGTCCTTAACAATATATTAACTTTTATTAGTATAGTATATGTTAATAACAATACTAAAAATGGAGCTGGCTCGCTGAATATTGAGCCTAATGATCATCTTGCGGTGTTGCTCGGCTCATTATTGTTGAGTCGAGCTCAAATCGTTGGTTCGCCTAAGCCTAACTAAGAGAGCTTCTTGGTTTGTATGGCTCGGTTCAGTTGTACCATGGTCTCCCATAGTAGCATTGATACATATTTGATCTTTGATAGTGGTCATATTAGTGCAATTTGATCTCTTTTTTAACAGATCCATAAAACTTGGACGGAGAAAGGTTTTTACTACTGTATTTTTACTACTGTATTTATTTTGATGACTATTTTTGGTAAATAAACATCAACCACCATAGTCTCAAATCGTTCTTCCCCAAATCTTCTTTTCTACTTCACATAACAAACACCCATTACCACCATCATAGCAGTTAGCAACCCAAACTGAGTTCACCAGGCCACTGGCATCACGGCTTCAACACCACTACATGTAATTTTATTAATTACTTACGGAGAATTACTCAAGAACCATATGTTGTCTAAATGGGTGGCCATCCATGACTTAATAGTCTAATTGGACCTCATCAATATCTACAACCAAATTGATATTTAACTCTTTCATCCAAGAACGATGCTAAAATGGATTCTTCAGTTTCGAATTTTAACTTGTAAAAAAAGTCAACAAGTTAATTTAGTTGAACGATGATGTTGTCCACTTGGTTTCTTGCTTGCCATTAATAAAATTGACGAACAAGTTGTTCATTTTAAATTTTATGGTGGGTAATAAAATAAACTATATAGTCCAGATCAAATAATTAAGATTACAAATTATCATAATTATAGCCTTATAAGATATTTACAACTCTACGAGGGGGTGGGACTATTTCCAGCCCCCCTTTCGGGCATAATTAGCCTTACATACTGCCGTTAGCCTTTTGCCTTAAAGTCTTCTCACTTGACTTGGTTTTATTCAACCAATCAATTTGTTCCTCAACTTTTTAATTCGGTCCAGAGTTTATCCCCCAAAATACCATAACCGGTTATTTTTTGGGATTTAAATCTATATTTAGTGTTAAAATTATTTATCATTCAATTTTTAATGACGGAGTTAGATTCCTTTCATTTTAATCTAAAAGTGGATGAGATTCCCAAAATAATTGGTCTTAAGGATAAATTAATCAAACTGAATAGTTGAGGAGATAAATTGAACAATTGAGTAAAGTTCACGGGCAAGAAGAATTTGTGCCCTAGTCTTTCAAATCCAGATATTCATCTGAAACAGGGTCTACTTGCATAAGGGTATGAAATAAGATTGCACCTGAGCTACTATGTCAATTTTGGTTATACCTATGAATGCTTATTATTAACATAAATAATTGACTAAAATTCATGTCAAAATCATTCTAGTTTTCTTTTGACAATATGTCAAAATCTTACCAAGCACTTTATGTGAGATCATGTGGGTCTGTTAGTAAATTGATAAAAACTATAATAATATGTCAATTTGCTATAATATTATTCAAATTCTATAGACTTCTTTTCTTTTTGCTCCTTTATTATTACTATCTTTTCACATTACCCCTTAAAATTATTATCTTTTCAAAACTTTGCTGGAGTATTAACTTTATTTTCAAATTGAAGCCTGAGAATCAAGATTTTCGACAAAATTGATGGAATCTTTTTAATAGAAGGATAAATTTGGAACATTATATACATTAAATTTATGGGGTCTTTTTAAAAATAAACTGACAAATTAAAAATCTAAACAAGCTCCCATTTCGCTTCCCATATAGTGACTTACGTCTTCCCTACCAATGCTTGAAATTCTTGTCGTCTTGCGGTTATATATACTTCAAACTCTTTCACGCTAAACCCTCGTAATCATACAAAACCCACGAGCACTTCTTTTTACATGTGTCCTTGGGACAAATAATTTGTCCCGTTTGAATAAATTGTCTATTAATCTCAAATAAGTTATCGATTTCCAAATCACGAATTAAATAATTTCTCCAATTTTAATAAATTTATCATCTTTTATAGCTAATTACTAGACAAATAAATTGTCCACTTTGTCCAATTTCAATTAATTGTCCAATTTGAATTAGTTTGTCAGCTCTTTTGCCAAATTAGTGGACAATAATTTTGGGACAACGATGGGTGTGCCGGCGTTTTACAAGTGGTTAGCGGAAAAGTATCCTCTGGTAATTTTGGATGTGTGGAGGAAGAAGCGGTGGTTATTGAGGGAGTTAATATCCCAGTTGAAACTAGCAAACCAAACACTAATAATATCGAATATGATAATTTGTAGTATTTGGATATGAATGGGATTGTTGACCCTTGCTTTCATCCTGAAGATCGAGTAAGTGCTTAACGTTTAGTTTGATGATGGTGGTAGTTAGGACTTCCAGGAACCGGGATTAATTTTAAGGATGGAACCCGAAACCGGTTTGGTTCGGTCGGTTCGATTGAATGGTTAGGTTCGGTTCTCGATTGTTATTTTTCGGTTACGGGCCGCTTAAATTTAGTGCGAAATTTTGGATTTGGATTTTTGGGCTGCTTTGGTCGCTTTTAACGTTATTTAAATGATCTGTTTTTTCTTGTACATTTTGATCTCGGATTTAGCCTATTAGATTTGGGCTTTATTAAAATAAGAATGAAACAAATTTAAAATCGAATAGTCGAATAGAAAATTTAAGAACAAATAGAATAGTCCAGAATACAAATTAGAAACAGTATGAATGTCCGAATACCAAGAAACAAGAGCAAATTAAGTAATAATCCGAATTACAAAACAAGAACAAGTCCTAATAAATCGAATACAAAGCAAGAACCAGAAATTTTAATAATCGAATACAAAATAAGAACAAGTACTAATAGTCCGGGCTACAAAACAAAAACAAGTCATAAATAAAAGATACCAAAACGAAACAAGTACTAATAGTCCGAATACAAGCAAAACAAGTATTAATAGTCGAATACAAAAACGAATCGAATAAGCGTAAAACCGAGAATCGAGAATCTTCGGGGCGTTCGTAGCGTTGCGATTAGGAACATTGAAAGCGGAAATATGCGGATGCGTGATGGCGTCGTGAAGAATTCCAAAACCGACACGAAGGTGTCTTTGGTACAAGTCGCTTTAGCGTTGTGAGTAAATACATTGAAATTAAATACATATACGGATCTACAATTCATAAACCGACACGAGGAAATTAATATTCTTTATTTGGTAGTATCGATAATGGAATGCCATATCCTCGAAAATCATAATTACAAATCACGCATTCTGATCATATGCATATAATTACAGCACATATATATATATATATATATATATATATGCACAATTTCCATAAATGTTAATACTAAAAAAGTCAATATAATCATAGGCAGCATGACGTATATGTACAATTTTGGAAATTAATAATACCAAAAAATTATGAATGTCAATCGAAGTTTGAACTAGATGCATATTAACTCGTTACAAAAAAAAAAAAAAATTTAATTTTTCGGTCGGCGGTGGGACACGGGGACGGTATAAATAATTTCGATGATAATATTATTTCGTAAAATTTTTGAGCGAATTGTTTATAATTTAGTAGTTTTTGTAAATGGAATATTTTATCTTTGGAATCGGGTTAAATGGAGATTTAAATGCGATGCTTGAGGAGAATTAACTTGGCTTCGAGCAGAATTTCGAGTTTTTAATGTCCCCAACCATGCTTATCTTCCAGCGTCATGATAATCAAAACAGCTTAAATACGTCTTTTCTCGCCGTTTGGCCGAGAATACATTACCCTCCCACTTGAATTTTATTTTCCATTTCTCTTCGATTGGCCATTTCCGAACTGAGATCATTTTGTAGAATATACGTTCTCCCGTCGTTCTCTTCGAGTTAAGGTAAGAAATTTAAAGTCTTTCGAGGATATTTCTTGGGTTTTTTGACATAGTTGACTTTTAGTTGACTTTTCCATAGTTCAATTTTATGATGAATCTTAGTTGATTTATGGGTTACATGATTTATATAAGTGATTAATTACCGTGATTTAGAGGTTGTTTGAGGGCGTTAGGGTCGGAATTGACTTTTAGGTTTAAGATTTGACCTTTTGGGTTGATATTTTCTAAGCATTAAATGTGTAGAAGGTTATTTGGGGCCTTAACCCTTTAATTTATTGTGAATGTTAAATGGGTGATTTTAAGAGTGATTAAAGGGAGTTATGTCGAAAAAGTGTTAATTCCAAGTTGAGTTATAATTGATATTTGGAGTATAGGTTGTTAATTAGGGACACCTTTGATTAGTGGGAATGACTTATAAGTTGATTTGAAATGTTAAAGTGATAAGATGAATTTGATCGGGGAAATCGATTGGGTTGTGTCCGATGAGATTATAATTCGATAGTTATACGTCATGTTAGGCCCAGTTTGCAAATAGATTTCACTTTCAAGGTTAGATTTATGTATCTTACAGAGCGCCCGGTATAGTAATAGGTCTTGATTATAATTTACGGAGGTGTTGTTAGGGTGATCGTGGAAAGAGCGATTACGCTTGATTGTCTTTTCGAAGGTTTTGCGGTAGCCTTAGCCGGGGAGGTTGAGTACTTATCCTCATGGTGTTATTTGAATGATGTATGATTAGTATGATTATGTGTGATTCGTTTGAGCCGTAATATGATTATATTACGTAGCGTTGAAGATTGCTTGAGGGAGTAGTAATAGCTTGAACTCCCGACTTATATTTCGATTTTACGTGGCCTTATCGGCCTTTATGATTTCTGTGGCACTTTGTCGGCAACATGATTCTGTGGCTTGTCGGTGATTGTGTTTGACTTACGATTGTGAGATGTTTAGGCTGTGTGCTTGGATATTGTTTGAGATTAGAGTAGTGGTTATTGAAAGGTGATGGTTAGAGTTATGTATGACTTGAGGTGAGCTTGAGTATCGAGGATTTGACCTATGTTGGGATGATTAGGGGGTTAGGTGACTGCTCCTTTTTCCTTGAGATATGCGACGATATGTAACATATACTTGGTATATAAGTGCGGTGTGCCTTATACTTGAGTGTATAGGCGGTGTGCCTTATACTTGGTGTATAAGGCGGTGTGCCTTATACTTTAGTGTATAAGGCGGTGTGCCTTATGCTTGTGGTGTATGAGTGCGATATCGCTGTCACTTTGTGTATGAGTGCAGGTATATACTTTGTGTATAAGTCTTAGGTTTGGCCTTACTCTTTGCCCAGTATAAGTCTTGGGGTAATTATTGATTAGTCCCGTTCTGCTGGGGTAGGCCAGTTGAGCGTATGCGCGTTAGAGGTTGGTATCTTGGTGGGGATATGAGGAGATAGGAGGTTTGATGACTAGAGTTTTGAAAGTAGATTTGTTGAGTCTCTTGATTTCTTTACGGAATTATTGTGTTTCTTTAAGAACTTTCTATATGCTTAAATGTATTGTAATAGAGATTTTCTGTGGAATCATGTTGCCCTTGACGCTTTTTAGGTAGTCACGGATATATGTATTTAGATTTCATATTTAGGCTATTATATTATTGATTGGCTTCGTTCCGTGTAGTTCATGCTGTGTTAAGTTTAAACAAGCGCTTAAGTACGCGCACCGCGTTGGGTGGCATTTCGTTTTGTGCCGGGTTGTGACGGCGGTTGAGCAATTTGTTTGAGAATTTTGTTCAGTGGCTAGGTGAGCGTCATGTAGCGGAGGGATCTGTGATCCCGATTTTGATGTGTTGTCCATTGTTTGATTGTTTGTATTTTCCTTTTGAAACTTTAGCACTTGTCGAGGTTGCTGTCGTTTTATTATTCGGGATACGGTATGTATCGTCTTTTGTAACACCCTTGGCGTTACTTTATTTAGGATATGTTGTGTATATATATATGGGTTGAGAATTCGTTTCGATGTCGGTGATGGATTATAAATTTTAAAGCATTTTGATTTGAAACTTAATTGTGATCACATTTTGGATGAAGCAATTGTGTTTTAAAGCAAGAGTCGTCCATTGGTTTGGTGACTCACGGTGTTCAGTTTTAATGACTACTAAATACCAAGGCGGAAGCACAGGGGCGGGTAGATTCTGAATCTAACGAGTAATAAAATGTAATAAATAATTTAACTTGATAGGTATAAAAAGCTCACCATTTTTCTTGAGATAAATTGAATAATTAAATCGAATAATAATTATTCAATTAAATCAGAAAAATAAAAAAATTAATCAACTTGAATCGAACACATGGCAGTCAAATGTTACACTTATGAAGTTGATGTCATTTTTAATAAATATATCTGAGTACTTTTTTTTATACTCGAATCAAGCGGAAAAACAAATCTTTTGATTTAAAGGCAACATAAAAACTTAAAAACCATGTTTAAATGGAAACGCATTAAAAATGAGAAAAAAGACTAATCAATTTAAACTAATCTAAGCAGGTTGAATAATTTGTCAATTTGTTAGTAATTTAAACAAAACAAAAGCTGGACCCTAATTTGATTGTTAGCCATTTGGCCGGTTGTCGTCGGGTGGAGAATTGATGAGGTGAAATGTCTTTGCAGTTAGGTTTAGGGGTTTTGGGAGTTTATATATATATATATTTTATTTATTTAATTTTTTTTAATTACTGTCGGTTTAGTTCGGTTCGAGCCGTCGGATTCTCGGGGAAAACCGAACCGAACCGAATTTTATTCGGTTATTTATTTTTCGAACCTAAATCGGTTCGGTTCCAATCGATTCTCAATTTCGGTTATTTTCGGTTCGGTTTCGGTCGGTTCGGTTCGGATTTGTATTTTGTTAGCTTTAGTGGTAGTAATGAGGGTGGGTTGGTAGGGAAGATGAAGTTGATAGGGTAGGGGGAGGGTGAGTGGGAGTGGGGTGTTTGTTTAGATTTTTAATTTATCAATTTATTTTCAAAAAGACCCTAAAAATTTAATGTATATGTAATTTCAAATTTATTCTTCTATTAAAAAAGATTCCTTCAATTTTAATAGAAAATCTTGATTTCAAGTGGTAATTTGAAAAAAAGAATAGTTTAAGGGCAAGCTTGCAAAGATAATAGTTTTAGGAGGCAATGTGAAAAGATAACAATAGTTAGGGGCAAAAAAAGAAGAAGCCAATTCTATATGAAGATTAAGTATACCAGTTAATCACTTAGTTGAGATTGTTTACATGTTTCTACTTTGACTAATCGTTTGATTGAAATAATTGAATTCCTTTATGTAAAATGTCTGCCCATTCTTCTTTAGTATATTGACAACAAATTTAAAAATTAATATTATAAAAAATATTTTAAAAGATGAATCAATTATATAAATTTTATATTTGAAAAAGTGGCTTGTCAATTATTTTGAATTGAAGGAAGTATTGAATTTCAACACCCGAATACCAAATTTTAGCGCTCAAAATGGTATGCATTATGTTAATGATACTGGAAAATAATTATTTAGTATTTATGTAGACTACTCTAGTTAATCCGTCTAGTTGTTAAAAGTTAACAATGTACTTCCTCCGTCCAGAATTATAACGGACGATTTGACTTTTTCACTTTTATTTTCATAGTTGAACTTTGATCATAGATAATTTTTTTATGTTTTATAATATTTTATAAAAAATATATCAATGGAAAGAACATAATTTTTATTTTTTATTTATAATGGTCGATTTCTTAAATTTATAATTAACTTTTGAATATATATACTTGATACTTGGTAAAAGTATATCGGCAAAATTGTATTTTATGTACTTTATTATTAAGATAAAAATTCGTCTCAAATTAAAGTTGTGATTGCCCATAACTGCTTCGAAATTTATTATATTTACGAATAAGCATAATTTTTTATAAATGAAGGAAGTAATAAATTAAATATACGTAAGGCGTATTAGATATATAGATCAAAAGTTATTCCCTGATTGTCGATGGTGAGTTGAGGTTGATCTTTTATACTCCCCTTTAGCTAAACGGTGGCACGATTAGAGTTTGATGTGAGAATTAACTTTTATTAATCAATTATGTTTATATTATTTTTTATATAATATTATTAAAATTATATAACATATAAGGAAGAAAATAAAAGAGAGAATAATTGAATTGATTAATCGGTGTTATTATATGAAAGGTTTTTTTAAGAACTACTTCAAGTATAACCACATAGATATCAACTTATCTTTCTAGTAATAATATACAAGATTGCGAGTACTTCACAGATGTTGGGATTTGATTTTCGTCATTTAGTACCCGTTAATTCTCCCTTCCCGTATTATATATGGGATAGATATTTAAGATATTGCTAAAATAGTTTTAGTAGTATCATTAGGCAATGCTACCGTTTGTTATGCTAAAATAAAATTATGTAATTCCGGCATGTTAAGATAGTCAACTTAAGATTTATGAATAGATTACACGCACTTTTAATAAACTAAAAGATAAGCTATACAAGATTTTGCTGATAAGGGAAGACATTACTTTATATTGTAAGCATCAACTAGCATAGCTTATCACCAAACTAATGAGGAATACATTGGCGTAGGAATATTATCATATTCAAATTCCACACTCTTACATAACTTGATTGTGATTTTTTGTTTCTTCTGCTGGCTATGATGCAGATTTATTTGTTCCTTCAATTCATGATAATATATTTTTCACCAGTTAATTGACAATCATAATTCTGAATTGAACTGAAATTATTATGACAATATATAGTAATGAATATTGAAAATTAAGTCCGATCCATATGAATAGGGATCCGACCGCACAAGACACCCACTATCTTGGGCCTTCAATTCTAGATAGTTACATATAATATGCAAAATTTATATCATACTTATTAAGGTTTTGGAACTAAAGGTATAGAGTTCAAATTTTTTCATCCAGAAGCAAGATTCTTTTGTCTAATTTAAAAATGATCATGAACTCTATACTATGTTGCTAATTAAAATGTCTATTCAAGTTCCTCCAAAGTGTATTTTTCATTTCAATTATCTTTACTATTCAAGCTCCCCAAACTTTGCATTTTTATTATAGAAGATAGAGAACATCGACAATGATCATGTTATTACATAATTTTGCATCAAAAAATGTTGAGAAAATTGAGTTGTAGCAATTTTAATATTTATTTCTTCTTATAAAAATATTGTTCCTACAAGCTCTCTGTTTAAATTAGAAATTTAAATACTATTCTCTTGATTACTATTTGACATTTTAAGTATATTGAGGTAGGCGCTGAGTATTAATTATTCGTTATTAAGAAATATAAAATTTATATAATTAGATTAAATGCTTTAAAGAAATTATTTTATAATATTATTTTTTTTATAATTTTTAACATATATTTTAAAAATAATTGATGGTCAAAATTAGACCTAAATATGCAAAAACGTCAAATAAAAATAACGGAAGAAGTATTAGGATCAAATTATAAATATGGAAAATTCTAATAAAAGTAATGGGGTCCGAGCTGAAACCCAACAAATGAAGCATGAAATCAAACAATATGGGTACTTAGAAATTTGCAAAGAAGAAAGTGAAAATTCCACCGACTGTTAAGTGACCGTTCTCCTTATATAACAATGATTTGAGAAATTTATTTTGATTTATGCAAATTCGATCCCTCAATTTTTAACTTACTTAATAATTAATGCCTTACCTGAACCTCCAATAGTCCAATGTACCCCATTTGTGTAATAAATAAAATTTGATCAATTGTCTAAAAGTTTAATAAAATTAAATATTATTTGACAATATGAAACAAAAAACATCTAATTTAATAAAAAAAATCATCATATATAGATGCAGTACGAATTGAAAGGAATATTAATATAATGTGAATATGAAATAATAATAAATCATATTTAACAACTACCTTACCCAATCATTGAGCATATGTATTCGATAATCAGCTTAATTTTGACCTAACAAGCATGAGCCTCGACTCAACCGAGCCAAATTGAACGAGTTCTTCGATATAAATGGAATCATCCACATCTCTATTGTGTATACATCTAAAGTCTAGTACTCGGTAGTGCTCAATGCTCACATCTAGCGTTGTTATCGGCTGATGATTAAGATTAATGTGTGATTATCGGTCCATTAAACCATGACCCAAAATCGATGTGTGAATTCGAATTGAGTTCTTAAAAATTCCTGCAAGATAAAGAAATTCGTTTTATTCGATCATCGCTCATTTAATTTCATAAATTTATTACTTTTAATAGTTTATACCAAACAAGTACATTTCACTAAATTGCTCGTTTAATTCGGTAAAGTTACTAAATCCTTTTTTGTATAATAAGTTCGAAATTAGTGCTTGATATTTTTGTTATTTTTTCTTTAAAGACTGTATTTTCAGCAGGCGGGTGTAGGATCTGGTGTGAAATTCCTGGCTACATCATCTAATGGTAATGGGGTTCGTGCTATATCATCTTTATGTGGAAGTCTCAGGATGTGTTTGCTTCAGCTTAGTGGTTCAGCGTCCATGATTTTTAGAAAGCATATGGCTACTTTGGGAAATGAAGTTGAATCTAGTTCTAAAGGAGCTTCTGTGTTACCTGTTGATGCAGCTCCACGCATCAAATTTAAAAGGCTTGATAAAACTTCCAGGCATATAATGCAGGTCAAGAGATCACATTGTTTACTTTTGTTTATTTTTTATTTTTCTGTACTGGTGGGCTAGTTTTACATTTGTTGATCTTACCCTGCAGATTCTTGATAAGGAAGCCGTCAAAGAAGTGAGGGATAAGCGAGAAATTCCTGAGATAAAACCTGGCTATATTATCCAGCTTAAACTAGTAACTATAAGCATTAAACAAGAAATTTGATGTTCCTTGTCTATTGAGGACTTTCCATTTTCATCTTATTTCCCTTCTTATTATCTTATCAGGAAGTACCTGAGAACAGAAGGCGTGTATCAACAATAAAGGGTATAGTAATAGCAAGACGCAATGCTGGTTTAAACACAACAATTCGACTCCGAAGAATGGTAGCTGGAGTTGGTATTGAATCTCTGCTTCCACTGTAAGTATTTTTGCCTTTGAGGGGCTAACTTCTGTGCTGTTGGTTTTTTAGTCTTCTCAGTTAAAACATTGCTACTTGTCTGTGCCAACAACTTTATTGTGTGGTATTGTATTGTGTTTATGTGTCACGATTGTAGCTACAGCATTTCTAGTGCCTTCTGTTTCAAAGTTCTAGAATTTTCATTTCTTTGAGTCATTTTTGTGCTTTCTGCTTTTGTATAGTCAGTAGTTGTGTATCTTTTGCCATCAATTACTAAATCTAGTATTTCATTACCATTGTTACACAAGTTTGCCAAAAAAATTACCTATGCACAAATTTTGTAACCAGATCTTTTTCATTATGATTCATAACATGCTTTTTCCTTGCTTCCAATCATGAATTTTACTAAGAATATATTCGGAAAAAAAGTGAACCACCTCGCACTTAAATTGCAATGGAGGGAGTAAGATATTATCCATATTACTGTCTTTATTCTTACATTCTGTAAATGAAATACATTCTTTTTTAGTGTTCTCTCCATAACCCATTGTATTGCAGGCTTCAGCTACTTGTTTATAGTTAGTTAAACATTGAGATGTCTTCCTTGGCAGTAGCTACATTGCAAATAATCGAGAAACTATGAATGAAAGGTATTCACCTAATATAAAGGAGGTAAAAGTGCTGGAGAGGAAGAAAGTAAGGAGGGCCAAGCTACATTATCTTAGGGACAAAATGAATGAAATAAGGAAATTAGAGACATTGTCACCAAAATAGAGGCAATATGATTTCAGGTTTGATCCAGTTGAATCATGTATGCGAAAACCCCTTGAACTGTTCAAGTGAATCGCATTCACTTTTTTCGCCTCATATGCTGAGATCAAGGGATCTTTTTAGGTGGTGCATGTGCCTCATAAATTGTTCAAGGGAGATAATAATTTCATCTTGTAATTTTGGTTTATTGTATTTTATTTAAAATTTGCAAGAGCTATAACTTTGTTCCACTAAAAATAAAAATTGGAATATGATTTTTTGTATTGGACTGGCGAAAATTCGATTTGTTTATTATGCATACATATGACATACCTTGTAACTTGTTTATGAATTGTGAGGGATGTTACAATAACAGATAGTTTTGGTTTTGATGGCTTAACTCCTGGTCACACTGGATGCAGTCGTGGTGTCATATGCGTGGAAATATACGAGTCCTTTTCGTATAGATATTATTATTTACCCTCGTTTACACATGGATAAAAATTGAGGGTTCTATGTAGTTTCTCGAGAAAAGTTTGAGAACAGCTCAGGAGAGCTCCTTTTGTCTTCCCTTTTTAGAGGTCCTCTTCATATAATATTTACTGACAAATAACCATAATCTACATGATATATATTTTGCTACTAATAATTTTTCTTTTAATTTTGACATATACATCTTAGGTAAATAAGGAAAAGATCTAAAGTGGACCAAAACTATCAGGATTGTCTTTCGAGAAATTGAAGTATTTTTATTGATGTTAACGGAGGAACTGAAGTATCTTCAACTTTTCAAGAACCTTTATGTCCATTCTCTAGTCTCTAGCGAGTAGCGACTATGGGTGTTTGTTGTAATATTTATTTTCTCTGCAAAATATTAATTGATTGTAATTAACAACAATGTTTAGTTTGGCTTTTGTGATTGTATTATGGAAGCGCATTAAATACTATTGGCTTTAGTGATGAGTTTTTAGACATCACTAATAAAGCGTAAAAGCTCTTTCTTAGTTTAATTAATTGAAACTTTTCTTCTTTTTAGAATCTGGCTAAGTTATCAATTACATTTTATATACATCATAAAAAATTATAAAAAATAATATTAGGAAAATATTTTTAAAAATAATTCAATGATATTAATTTTATATTTTTTCGATTAGTAGACTCCTAATTATTTATGATGGCCTTAACGTGAAATTAAAAACGTCAATTAATTTGAAATGGAGGAAATATATGATAAATACGTATCAACCATACTTATTGTTGGCTCTCTTACCAGACAATTAGTGCTCTATCTCATTTAGATGTGGCAAACGAACCCCGGGCCTCGGTGGGGGGAGCCAGCTCGCGATCGGTTGAGTCGGCCGGGCCACAGGAGCCCGCAAGCGGCCCCGGTTCGTTAATAAGTATAGGTCGGGCAGGGGGCAGTGGTGTTGAGGCCTGCAGGTCAGCTTTGATATTCGGTGGGCACCGGCCGGAGCCAGGCCGCTTAGGCCCCGGCGTGCGCGTGGTGCAGACTGCGTATGAAGCGATGCGGCGTTATCTATCTTAATATTGATGCTTGGTTTTCGCAGCGAAATGGTACCACGTTAATACGTAAATATTGCGTTTTACCCATGGCATTGGTACGTTAAAATTAAGCGTAGCGATGCGCGTTTGCTGAAAAAAATGCGATTTTGAAAGAATGTGACATTGAACATACGCGGCGTTAAATTCGTTCACGCATTCATTCATTCTGACATTGGCACCATAAGCATGGCGTTGAGCGATTCGCAACATTCCAGGCATTCATTCGTTAACGCTTTGAATAAAAGTATTAAATAACAAACATTGTTTAGCGGGGAAAAAACATCATACATATAATATATAAACACATTCGCTCATTGTGTTTGCTTAAGCAGTTTCTTAACTTCCTTTATAAATGGAGGAGGTGGGGGCGTAATGGGGAGAGCAGTACGTTGTTGAGAGAAAGTGTTGCTTGCGATCTAAGTAAAAGCGCCCCGGACGTCCGGCCGTATGGATCGCGTCGTAGATCGTTTAAGTTGATCGTCCTATAACTTCGTCTTATTGACGTCGACATCTCGGCCTTGACCGATTAAATCGTCCATGACCTCTTTAAAGTGCCACCTCTGCTTTCTCATTTGGTATTTGCGGTAATAGCCTCAATTTGTGAGGATACTGAGGGTAGACCTCTCCCGTACCCGGCTCACAGGAACCACCACCCGTTATAGTTCCCTTTGTTGCTTAACCTCATAAAATAGTTCGTAGATCTCCTTTGATCTCGGCATACATTATCCTTGAAATAAACCTTAAACTTAGAAATTGAGGCTTTTGAAATAAATGCCGCTTTGTTAATCTCGCGCCTCCGACAATCTAGGGCCGAGGCGCATTTTTCCCTCTTAACCAACAAATATGACAAGATCGTACCATATTGTAGGCGCGAATCTTATGATGGAAAATGTGTTCGAGGATAATGTGGGGGTAGTTAACCTTCGTATCGGTCAAGAGCGCCCAAGTTGTGATCATTTGTATCGCGCTAAGTTCGGTGGCCTGACTAGTTGTGGGAAGCAAAGTCCATGGGCCTTGGATACAAAACTTACCGCAAAATCTAGATTGTATTTATACATTAGCTTAGGGTTTTGAGAACCTACGATTATTATTTAACATGTGCTTGCAATCCGTTTGGCTAATTGGCCAATTCTCGCCCACCCTAGTGGGATAATCCTCATACATTCATAAGTTGTAGTCCCATTGTCTAGTCATAAAATTCATTCCCTAGATCCTCTTCCGTGTCGTTCATGACGCCACATTAACATTAAAAGTTAAGCCTATCATAGAGATTAGCCATTATCTATAGTTCGGCCTAAATTTGTCTGTAGTCTTATAAAATTGAACTACAATTTCAGTTACCATTCGCTGACTAAATGTACAAATAATTGCTAATTGAGCATTTTTTTTCTACAGGTATTGGAGTCTGAGGTTACCCGTAAATTGTTTGATGGAGGCACCGTCGAGATAGATACCTTGTCGTGCATTTGTACTCCCTTTCCAGCGACTTGACTTCAGCATTAGTCATCCTCACTCCGCTTCCCTCGAAGTTCCTCTCGTATTGAGTTCCGCCTCCTCAATTATGACCTTTAACTTGCCCTCTTTTTTCCTCAGCGTGATGATTGTGCCCTCTTGTCCACTTATTTTTATTTTGTTTTTCTCAAACAATATATTGCAAATGGAGAGTATAAAATAAGTTTATGGGTTGATGAGGCATATCTAAGAAATTTGAGGAGAATTTGTGGTAGAAATTAAGTGCTAATAATGAAAATGAAGTTTCCAAAAGTGGGTACTATTACGGCCACTTATCGATATAAAGCGTGGTACCGTTCCATTTAAAGCGGTGCAGTTTAACTACAATGTTTAACCCGATTTTTGGGGGATTAAGCGTGGGTACGTTGAATATAAGCGGTGGGCGTTTGACTACGAGAATCTAAATGAAATTTAATAACCTAAGCGGTACGTTATACATTAACGGTACCACGTTTAAGATACCAGCATTAATGCCAGATTAATTTTGCAATGGTGTGCCGTTTCAATTCCATTTAATCGTATCGAAAATGTAAAAGAAACAAAATAGATATTGCATTATTGAGCCGTTCACAGTTTATACTCGTGCGGGCCAGGAGATTACATTAATTTCATACACTCAATCAAAATTATAAAAACTATACAAATCTAATCATCAAACACTATTTCATCTTGGATTAACTGCTTTGGCCGGAATGTATTTCAATTGTGTTATTCTCTTCATCTACTTGAATTTCTTCCTCGATATCACTAAGATCGTCGAACAATCTTTTCACTTTTCGCTTCCATTAGTATCCTTATCTTGCGTCCGATGCTTCGCGACGTCGATCCCTTGATACAAATACATACTTGTCGCCCGAACTTGTAAGTCTTGAGCGTCTTTGAGTGTATTGGAGATTCGCCGTACTAAATGCGGATTCACTATTGTTGACATAGGTATAGAAAATATTTCTTTTGCCATCTTAGGGCAATACCGGAAATGCTTCCTTAATTAAGCCCACGCCATTTCAATATCAAAGGGTTAGTATCGTTATATTGACTCGATTCAAAGTTAGTAGTTAAATATTGTATTAACTGGAATTTAGTGTCTTGTGGGCGGTGGATTAGTATTACCTAATCTTGTAAAAAGTATTCCTTAGGTGATCATATTTGACTTCGTATCTTGCTCACAGCGGGGCATATTAAAACTTGTTCCCTCTTTTAGAAGGTGCGGCCTTGCATTTCATGATAGAGTACTCTTTACAATTTAAACAAGTTTCCGTTTGTTTTCGGTCTCCATGAAAATATTTCCAAATCCATTGAAGTTTTCCTCACCGATAGTGATATCCGTAGCATTAGATTGAGGGAGTTAATAAGGAAGTAGTTCATCAATACGATTATCATCGTCTCGATTAACAAAATCATTAGACATACTAACCTTTATCGCTTTGAATACTTTTTCGAGTTGCGTTTGATGCCATTAATTAAGAAGAACAAATATCAAAATTTATAAAGAGCTGAAAGATAATACCCGATCGTAAATGGAGCAAGGTAAGATCGTTGATTCACTTGATTGTATGACAAGCCCAAAACCACAAGTAATGAATATTGTAATTGCTTCGAAAGTGATTCTTATTTCTTTGGTATTGCTTAAGAATGATTGTGAGTTGTGAGAAATGAAGGGAGGTATTGCCCCCTTTTATAGACCTCTTCATTTTGAGTTTTGCGAAATGTAGGATGGTTTGTGCAGGGTCAAAAGAGGGTACCGTTTAGATGAAGCAGTGCAGCGTTACCCGAAGCGTGGTACTTAGTTTAATAAACGGTACCCGGTGTCATCCCCAAAATTCATAAAAAATAGCCGTTGGACTTTAGCATTGGTACCGTTAATGTCGAAGCGATTATACCGTGTATGTTGCGTGGCGTTATATCCGTTATGCATTGCAGGGGTACGTTTACTAAGCGGTATACCGTTTATCGCGGGTAAAGCGTGAATGCTTGTTGTAATTAACGGTACCTTTGGCGCCCGATACGGGTCTCGAGCGAGAGCGAGGCCCGGTATTCGCTTAACGGGCGGGCCCGGCCCGGTTCGTTAACGGAGCTCAGCACATGTCGAACATATTCGCGGGCGGCCCGGTTCGTTTAGCAAGGGGCGGGCCGGGCATTGACCGTTCTGCCTTATTTGATCGATTTATTTAACCGCTTTTTGCTTGAGCCCACTTTCTGTCCGTTTTGGTATCTGAACTTATTATTTACAACTCATATTGGAATAACCTACCGAAAACACTACATGCCTCTTCTGATAGTGGAGGACATGCAAATCGAGGATTAAAGTCTCAAAAGAACTTTGGTTAATTAGAACCCTTTTTAAAGGGGTTAATCCGTGGCACTATTTTTTCTTTTGCTCTGATATCGCTTTAAAAGGACTAGACTACTTCTGCGAATTCGATACTCCATTTGTGGCTACTTTTCTCGTTTTTCTATTTTTTAATTGTATCTCTCGACTCTGAAACCCTCGAAATTTTCTTTACTCTTAAACTTCAAATTTGTTAGATTTTGGGTTTTAATTTTTTTAGGCTTTAATGTTTGGGACATTCACTTTGTTTTTTTTGGGAAAAAATTTAGGCTTTAATTTTATTTATGGTTTGAGATTAATTTTTATAGTTTAGAATTTTAATTTTTTAGTTTCAACTTTTAGTTTTTTTAATTTAGGTTTTTTTTGTTATCATTTTAGGGGTTTTGATTTGTGGATTTTTAATTTGTTATGGTAATTGTATCTATTTCAGTCATTATACTATAATAAAATTCATATTCAATTGTGATATTTTTGTTTACATTGTTGTATGTAGTTATACGATGACTTATTAGTTAATACGTTCGTTTACGTGGTTACACGTTGATTTATCTGAATTGTTTTCTTTTACAATATACAGATGGCATCTAAAATCAAAGTGAATAATCGGGCTCTAGTTGAATAAATTAGTAGGCCAAAAGAAATTTTTGGGGAAGACAAATACAAAAAATGTTGAAAGAAGGAAATGCAGATTGCATTTGAATACTTTTGCCGAGAAGTTGGACAAGTTCCCAATTCAAGTCAACATTGCGGCTGGCTCGTACTCCCAGAGTGGAGATAGAGAACAATCATGACCCTAATAAGCGTAGCCTTTGAGATTCGCATGTGACATTCGTATGCGTTTGGGCTTGTTGAATTGTGTGCTTATTCTTCTTTGCCGTTCGGGGGGGAGTACCAGGCCTTGATTTGGAAGCATAGACATCGTTCCGGACATTCCTCGACACTAACAAGTTGAGGTTTTCAAATGCATTGAATTGCCAGAAAACTCCGCGTTGAGTGGATTGATGGAATTGCTCATTTATTGTGCACATAATGGTTTTCGTTAAGGATGATGGGAATGTTGTGCATCCTAAGGTTGTTTGTTTAGAAGATGATCCAGTGCTTTTCAACTCCTACCCCTGGGTAGAATGATATATAAATAGTTGGTCAAGGAGTGGGCTCACATGTTTAATAGGGTGAAGAAACCTAGAGTCATGAATGCGTGTTAGAGCGTTCCGCTGCCGTTCCGAGCATGGGTCCTAGAGTGTGTGTTGCCCCAACTGTAGCTGGCACCCTTGGCTAAGAGGTTGTCGAGACGTCCTGCTGATTATCTATAGATGGGACAATTCCCATATATCTCCAGGTAGCCACGGTTTAGCCAGTCAACTGATATACGAAACTAAAGAGGTAACTATGTCAATTTTAATGTTTTCCTTTTTATTAACTCAATTGTCCATGTATGTACTCGTATATGCCTGGATATGCTTTAATACGCTGATATACACTACTGTATGTTGGCGTATAGTAACGTACATAAAAATATATTAGTGTATATGAGTTTATATTATTAGTTAATTTATGACATACCTATTAGTTCATTATTTTTGCAGTTGACTTTCATGAGGGTAACCCCCGAACCATCCGAATTTTAAAAAAACTACTACAAGACTGTCCGAGCATAGCTTGATAACAGACCGACTCATCAAGGATATCATATGCCTGGACGGGAAGATGATGATGAGAACGTCCTAGGGTTTCTCAATTTGACTCTAGTACTGAAGAAGCTATCTAGGAAGGTACACCGGCCAGAGGAGAGGGTGATATGTTTGGAGAAAGAAAGGCCGAATGTTAATAAGGTTGAGCTAAATATTGTCAAGCGTGTACAAAGCATGTATTCCTATCAGTTTAAACTGACCTTGTACCAAACGGAGAAGAAATTAAGGGCTGAACTTAACCTGCGACCATTTGAAAATGAAACCCCTAAATTAGTTGAGTTGAATCATGATGGAAAATTGTTGAGGTGAATGATGATTGAAAGTTGGATTATGTTCTAGCAGATGTTCTCGAAGGCTTTTTTAATGGACCTCACATTTTCGAGGAGTACAATGCTTAGGAGGAGAGTAACTTGGAAGTCCATCCAACTGGGAACAGAAGGCCTGGACCTGCTGTAGTTAGCCCCTACTTGAAAGTTGAACCAATTAAAAAAACTAGGAAAACGATCCTGCTCATTCCCAACCCTTATGATCCCGCAAATGATTTTGCATTCAACACATCTAAGTACATTGCGTTAAGGCGAATGAAAGTCTTGCAAGGGAAGAAGTTGTTGGACCGGTAAATATTGTGAAATCCCTTGATTCTATTTCTTGCAAGGACTTAGCGCTGCTCTGTTTTGAGAGAGGTTGGCTTCGTAGTGAGGTATGTATTAGTCATCATTTATATTCTATATAATACAGTTGTTTGTGCCAATTTACGCTTCTTTGTGGCCTGTATTCCATTGTTAATCAACGTATTTTGGAGTATATTGATGCTCATCTCCAGTTGTTGAACATGCAAGTTGAAGCCTATCCAGAAATATTCAAATAAACAAATTGGATATGTTTAGGATCTCTTTACAATAGGAATGTCAAGTATGGGTATGCATTGTTTGTTGCTAACCGGACTATGTATGAAGATTAGGGTATATGGAGGTCAGGTATCGTGGGTGGACATGGACATTGGTTTCCCAAATTTGTCAGTTTGAATGAATTGGTCAAGTAAGACATGGGGATATTGTGAATAAATCTATGGGATTAGCGGGGTCACGCTAGGCAACCTATGCGTCGACTTTCTCAAGAAGAAACAAGTCGAATTTATGACTCATGTCAGTGCGTAAAATACGAGGCGTCAATTGTTTGGGTTGTGCATCTTGCTGCTTCCTTAGATTATTCAACGAGGGTGTTAAAAAGGAGGAAGACAAAATGGACCTTGACATCTTATTTGTGCTAAACGTTCTTGAGGTTTCACAATACACATTGAACAAATTTGATAACGCCATGCCGGTCAATTTGATGTGGGTTTTCTCCAACCAGCGTTCACGCAATGGGATGTTTGGGTCCATTTTGTCTTCCTTCTTTTTTGATACCTGCGTTGAATAATGAGCTCTGTGAAGTGCGACATGCGGCTCGAACACCTGCCGACACATTATGCGCACTCGACATAAATCGTTGCTTCTCTTGAAAGTCGCTCATTGATACTGTTTCCCGCTATGTTTTAAATCGCCAAATAAAGTCAATAAAATTGTGCATTTACATGACCAATTCTACCGTTCGAGCCACCGCAGGCTTGGGCGCGTGTCGTGTCGCCAGCGACCCGTACGCCAGTCGTTAGCGGCAAACTGGTATACCCATGCCCGACATTCCCTATTGCAAAAATGCGAATTTGTTTGACTGGTATTCTGAATGAGCTGGCTGCATGTTCAACAAGCGGAGATAGGCGGCGACCAGCTCAAAATGCGTTGATTGCAATGGGCTCACGGTACTGGCGCAAGCTAACGCTGACCCGCTGCGAACAAATGATGACTGGCGTACGCTACTGCGAAGCCAGCCGCCCTGCCAGCGAGCAGCGTGAAGTCCCCGCGAAATAGAATCGAGGACTCAAAACATTCGCGGTCCCGACACTACAGATTTTCATTCGGCCATTATTTGCTGATGGCTTCCATAATTGTCGAATGCAAAGGTATTTCGCGGATCAGGGATGAGGAATGGCGAATCATTTTCCTGGTTTTTTGGTGGTTCAGCTTTTTGAAATAGGGGCTAACTTCTGGCAGACAGTCTTTCATGAATTAGCGGCCTTCCCAGTCGTCTCCCTCGGAAATGTGAGTCCATTAAAAAGCTTTCGAAAACATCGGCTTGAGCATTCGTCCAACATTTATCAAAATTTTCCATAATCATTAGTCAAGCTTTACTTTAGGGAGTTTCGTTTTCAAATGGTTGCGGCTTAAGTCAGTCCTTAATTTTTTCTCCATTTTAGTACAAAGTCCCTTCAAGCTGATAGGAATACATGTTTTGTACAAGCATCGATATTTCGACCTTGGCATTTCAACTTTTCTTTCTTTAAGCATGCCCTCTCCTTGCTTGATTGTACGCTTTATAGTATTGCTTTAGTAGAGTCAAATTGAAATCACAGGGCGTTACCAATCATAAATACGCCGATCCGGACATATGATATCCTTGAAAATGAGTCGATGCATGTCGAAATTTGTACTTAGGCAGGTCTTGTAGTAGTCTTTTCAAATTCGGTTGGTTTAAAAGTTACCCTCATGAAAGCCAACTACAAAATAATGAACTAATAAGTATGTTGTAAATTAACTAATAATATACACTAATATGTTTTTGTATGCATGCAACTCTTATATGCCAACACTAGTGAATATCGATTATATTTGAAGCATATTGGCGTATGAGTACGTCGTGGACATTTTAGTTAATAAAAAGGAAAAATATTGAAAATTGACATTGTTACCTCTTGACCGTATATCGGTATGCAGCTGGGCAAGTAGCCACACGGAGATATGTAGAATGTCCCACGTCTATAGATCCTTGGAAGAGGATTGCCGACAACCTCTTGATCAAGGAAACAACAAAGTCGAGACAGCTTGACACTCACAGAATCGATGCTTGAATGGGAAGGGGGAACGTTCCAACATGTAGATTTGCGGCTCGGGTTTTAGCACTTTAATTAATGTGAGTAGACTCCTTGACCACCCACCCAGTAAATCATTTTGCCTCGAGGGGTATGAATTGAACAACACCGGATCTTTTGCTAAACAAGCAGCTTGGGATGCCTTGACATTCTCATCATCCTTAGCAATCATCATTGTGCCTGATAGAAGAGCTTACGATCGATGATTATGTTGTTTTGACTGGAGGTAAGTTTCTGACGGATCGAAAACCTCAACCTTCGGTGTCGAGGAATGTCGGAGCGATGTCTCTACTTCCAGATCACGATTCGAGTACTTTCCAGATAGCGAAACTTGACATCGAGTGTAAATTGACAGAGGCCCCAGATATCACGGGCTGCCGGGCTATGGTGAACTTCAATTTGCATTCGACTAATGCATTGAAGCCAGAGGCGATTATTCGCTTTGATTTTAGTCGTCATTTGTATATCGCAAAACAAAAAAGTACAGATAAATCAACATATAACCATGTCAACGGAAGTATTAACTAATAAGTCAGCATATAACAATGTAAACAACAATATCACAATTGAATATGATTTTTATTATAGCATAATGACTGAAACAAATGCAATTATCATAACAAATTAAAAACCTACAAATCAAAAAACCTAAAATGGTAACAAGAAAGCGTAAATTAAAAACCTAAAAGTTGAAACTAAAAAATTGAAATTCCAAACTATAAAAATTAACCCAAACCGTAAATAAAATTCAACAAAACTTGTACAAAATAACACCTGAACCAAGCTATTTAACAAAATCTAAGCTGAACTTGTACAAAAAAAACCCAAAAAGGCAGAGGCAAAAAGAAAAAATGACTTAGCAAGTTCGATTAAATTGCTTTTTAGCTATCTAGAATTGAAAGTTACGCTGTGCGACAAGCTTTAATTAGTGAGTTGGGAGAAGATGAGAAGTTTTAGAATAGAGATAATTTGGAGGTTTATTGAGTTGGAGGAGATAATGAAAAAAAGGGAGGGGAGGGAGGGAATGGAAGTAAGCGACAAAATGGAGTATTGTATGGGTGAGGATAGTTTAGTCGTTTTAGGGGTACTATTGTAGCAAAGAAAAAAAATAGGGTGCTAAGAATTTAAAATCCTTTAAAAAAGTACTAGTTAACCAAATTTTTCTAATCTCAAATGAACATGACACTTAACCTGGTACAAAGACTATTTTCATCATTGATCGTTTCTTTTTTCATATTTGATCTGGGTTCTATCCCAAGCTCATTAAGGAACACGATTGAAACAGTGTCCTTTAAGAAGGGATTATAAAGGATTGAAGTTTTTTGTGGTATCTCACGAATATTGGATTTTTCGAATCGTCATGACATGACTCTAAATTCTATAGTTCGTAAGTAAATGAATGCATGTAATAATTTGGGTTCTTGTAGTAGTTCCTTGGAACTAATTTGAACATGTAACATACAAATATACAATTGAGTATGTTATATATATATATATGTATTGTTGGTGTGTTACTCTAAATAAATTCATGTATCATTCTTTCGATTTTGTATTATGAAGTGCAACCTATTTCCCACCTATGAATATAATTAGTCGAATGCGCTTGTTTAGAGATTGCTCCGTTATCAGCGCGAGCTAATAGTTGAACAAAGACCTCACAATGGATGTTCGGATTACGGATCGAATGCCCATTAAATGCTTTATTAACCTATCGATAAGCTAACAACTAGCTTTATGGCTTGTTTGATGACGACCGCGAAACCAAACATGTATTTAAAACTTCTACTAGTATGTTCGTCCAACTGACTAAATATTCAATTATTGTATTGCTCTTGTTATGTTAGTAAATTCTTATCTCACAGTCGCTACAAACTGTTATTATCACAGGCATTTATAAGTTTACTAATGGCCAACTATATTCTAGTCAACATCGTAGATTGATGATGTTATTAACCAAGTCAATCAACAAGGTCAGCATTGACATCACTGTTAGAATAATAGACCAGTGCGTGAGTAGGGTAGTACACGAGTCGGGTCCAAGTAATGGGCCACATTTACTAGATTTCTTGTATGCTATTCTATGACTAGTTTAATGTGTCTATAAATAAATACGTTATTGTAATATAAATTCAATCAATTCAATATAATAAAATACTCTCTTTATATTTTGTCAAGAAGCTTTTTCAGTAATGTGCGAGGAAAATTGAAGTTACTAGGTGATAAAGTCCCAGTTGTTCGTGGTCTAATTGGTAATGTCCTGAGCCTATGTTCCATGGCTAATTGAAAGAGAGCGAAATAAATAAAAATGATGAAATTGGTAAATAAAAGATTTTTTCCTTTGTTCTTCTTCTACTTAATAGTGATTTGTTGGAAATAAATCCCTACAATTGGGTCATGGAATATGGAGTTTGTTACTATTTTCTTTGACCACCACTCTTTATGGCACCTCTCCAACAGACATTTGCACCAACTCCTTGAGATATTATAGCACAAAAATCCTCTGAATTTATGAAAATACCCAAATGTCATCTAAAATGCATATAATTCTCCCAACCATATCCTTTTCATTGCATTTAATAATTGCTTTTTTTATTTAAGA
The DNA here is from genome assembly GCA_019722365.1 of Lithospermum erythrorhizon. Taxonomy (NCBI): domain Eukaryota; kingdom Viridiplantae; phylum Streptophyta; class Magnoliopsida; order Boraginales; family Boraginaceae; genus Lithospermum; species Lithospermum erythrorhizon. Next base: position 42,617 of record JADFUC010001663.1, on the reverse strand, counting down.
ACATTGTTTTCTCATTAGAATAGCCCTACATGTTGCAAAATGGATGTCTCATTTCAACCCACAAGAGGGAGACCATTCACCATTGAAGTGGGATTCTTTGATACAGTTTCAGAGATCAAAGAAAAGATACAGAAAGAGCAATGCATTCCTGCTCCAACACAGACCCTCATGTTCAATGGCAATATTCTTCAAGATGATCTTAACATCCATGACTCAGAAATCCTGGACCTCTCCCACATTCAGCTCATCGTCGCTCCTGAAACCAACGTTAACAGTAATGGACTTGTAATTCAGGACATTCAATCTTCACCAACCCCTTCCAATAAAATTCGTCTGATAGTGAAAATGCCTAACAGAGCAAAGCCGAGTCTCGAACTTGAAATGGAGGCTCATGATACAGTCAGGAGGCTTAAAGAAAGGATCCAAGAAACGCAAGGATTGCCTATGAATATGTTGGTTCTCCATATAAACGGAAATGAACTTCGTGATCCTAATAAGTCTCTTCGCGATTATTCACTTTCCTATAGTTCAGAAGTCGATCTTAGTATTAGGGGAGGCGACTTCTCCCCCATGCCCCCTCCTAATTCTTCCACTGGTCTCGGGCCATCATCGACAAGCTCATCAGGATCATCGAGTGACACTAACAGGTCGAAAAAATTGAGGGTAACAATCGTGACAAAATGTGGGACGAAGAAGATACCACTGGAAGTGAACCCTGCAGAAAATGTAGCTGCATTGAGAAAAGAGTTGCAGAAATTGAGCAACCATGCTCAGTTGGACCTTCCACCTGAAGGGTATTTCTTTATTTATAAGCAGAATGTGATGGATGATGATAGGTCCATAAGATGGCACCAAGTTGGACAAGGTGATATTATTGAAATCTTCAATGGAAGTGTTACTGGAGGAACATAATTCATGACAATTTTTGTTTTCTCAAAGATACAATTCAATATTTTGTTCGATGAGATAGAATCAAAGCAAATGGATGGAAATAAAGAAAAAAAATAGACTTGAAAAGTTATTCTTTGCATATGTCGATTAGTGACATGCATAAATTAAAATTAAGTTGTTTTTTTGAAGTGACAAGGGTGTTTTGGTGCAATGTCCTATAGATGATACAACTTCTTAAAAAAAAAATATAGTAAGCTTCTCCCTACATTTCACTTTCTACTTGATTCTAAGACAAAAGAGCTTTATTGAGTAAACATGGCATTTCCTATATGGTACAATATTAATTAAGTATAACCAATACACTGATGAAAAGTGAAATTTAAAAAAATAATAAATCATAATTGAAATCTATAACAAGTAAAATAAAGAACCTTTTTATTGTAAACAATGAAGTAAGTATATATATAAATTTATCACTTCATTTTATAGGAAAATCTTGGACTAGACTTCAAACTTTTTGAAGCAATTTTTATACTACTATTTTGATATCAACAGAAACACTAGTAGGGGAGCTTAGATCCTATTATCATCATCTAACACGATTGGCAACACTCCAATAAAAACTTACACATAATTTTTCGTTTTAAAATTTAATGTAGTTTTAAGTTAACCGATTTCTAACTTTGACCAGTTGGAAGTTAACTATATCTCTCATAGAGTGGACTTAGTTCTATCGAGTGATCAAACCAGATTACACCACGAAAGTGCTAAAGAGGTGGGAAATCCAGATGAAAAAAGATAAAGAGTAAGAAACAGATCAACTAATGCAATGAACGTATAAAAAATCAAATAATACTACTTTGAAGATATGGGATAAGGCTTGATCAGCGTATTGTGAAACAAGTTAGAGGTTCACAACTTGAACCCAGAAGAAGCCGGGAGGCAAAAATCAAATGGCAAGAAACTTCACCACCTAATATGCGAGTATCAGAGGATATAAGGAAACACTGTTTAATCACCAAAAGGATTGTACCAGGAAGAATTTGATGATGGTTCTTCCCAGCACCAACTTTGACTAACCTTTTAACTTTGCTCACAAATCTCAATCAAGTCCTTGGCCTTCCTCCATTACCATGTTGAAGATAGGTGTAATAGATACCTATTGCTGGGCGCATGCTGTTCGAGGCATGCCCGGCTCATCGACATGCTCATCCTCATCGTAAGCCTCCTGCTGCCTTTGGTGCTCTTTCGTCTTTGTTTTTTGGTCAATGTCAACATCATGCATTGTTGTTTCTTCACAATCATCCAGTTCATTGGGTAAAAAGAGCTTTTGGGGCTTTGTATGCAGGATGGTCTCTAGAATACGACTCTTTTCAGGGCTAAGAGCTGAGGCTGGAAATTCTACATTGAAATGGATATATAGCCGACCTTTCATGAATGGCCTTTTATAATGTGGCATTCCTTCATCATTTATGGCCTTCTTGTGATCTGTAACAACACAATCAATTTAATAATTCGACAGAAACAAGTTCAATGAATCTCTTATTTGATGAAAGGTGTATAGAGTTGGACAATACCAGGCTTAATAACTTCACCAGGGTTTGATTTTATCAAAAGCTTCCTGCCATCAAGATGTGTTAAAACAAACTGAAACCCACACAAAGCTTCTCTTAAGCTTAGCTTGTGTTCTATAAAAAGATCAACAGACTTCCGCTTGAATTTGGCATTTTCTTTCTGTTGCAACACAAAGACTATGTCTCCAGTAACTGTATCAGGCTGCAAATTCAAATCAAGATTTATATGTAAGCTTACAAGCTAGATAAGTCGCGAGAAACACTGGAAAAAAATCAAGGGTAAAATGAAATGACCCACAGCTTCATCAGCTTCTCCTGGAAATATGATCTTCTGACCATGTTGCATTCCTTTGTCAACACGCACTTCTAGAACTTTCTTTTCTTGAATAACCTTACGTCCCTTGCACTGAGAGCATCTATCTTTTTGACTAATTACCTCACCTGGGTGAAAGAAGCAGAACTTGAATAATAATAACCTAACCGCAGAATATTTCTTTCCCACGGCATCCTTTTATGAAGCTAAAAACCATCAATTACAGTTACAACCTACCTTGTCCTTTGCATTCAGGGCATGCATGTTGCATTTGTTGAATCATGCCAGGTCCAATCTCTCTTATGGTGATCCTCATTCCTGTACCATCACATCCATAGCATCTCCCAGATATCCCGCTTTTCGAACCTTTTCTGATGTAACCAAGTAAAACATTGAAGTTTGTGTAGTCTACCTTTGAGTTAACTGCAGGACTGCACAAAAAGTCCCCAGAGTTTGCATTGGTGCAGTGGTAGTCCCTGAAGTGATAAACCTATTGCACATACAGTCACTACAGTTTATATATGGACGTCCCCAGGTTGCATACTAACACTGATGGCAGAAAAGGACCATTTGTGCAACAAGTTTGTAACTCCGGAGACTACCATTGCAAACACCAAAGACTGAGTCTCGACTATTGCCAAACTCCGGGGACTGTTCGTGTAATTATCTCAGAGGTCATTCATATCTACTATCTAGCTCAAGAATTTTCTATCGCACACCTGACTACCCCCCACAGGATCCTTGAACAGTGCATAAGAATGTAGAAGAACACTAGGAAAAGAAATAATATGAAGAATCAACCAAATGGTTGAAAGTACTTGAATGGAATGCCTACTTAATTGATCAAATAGAATAATTTATAATAATAAAAAATGGACTCCTGATTACAATTCCATTACTTCTTGTTTCTCACTGTTCATTTATTTATAACCTCTAGGCATGATGGGTAGATTTAAACCCCAAAACTATATGGATAAGAGACTGATTTCTTTATGAACCCTTTCTTACTAGACATTCAAGCAATGAATGTCCGATTAAATATAATTCAAATATGAACTCAGATATCGCTGCTGAAGAAATGAGCAATAGTTTCCTGAGTCGGGGGGAGAGGTTGCGGGTGGGGTGAGAAAACTAGTTAATAAATTGGCCTTATAATTTCAAAACTCAAAAGTACAGCAATCACAAAAGTAACAATAAAAAGAATTTAAAAAAATAATTATGATAAGTTACCATAAAACAGTTCATTTGTGTAAATGGGCATAGCAACTGAAGATTTTTTAAGCAGGGTACTGGATAAGATAGCTAAAACTAAAATGGGTTATCAATAAAATCTATCGAAGTTAAATTGTTCCAACAGCAGGTGTTGGTTTCAATGCATATTCCAAAATGTAATATTCAAAAATCTAGGATGAATAGGCCGCTTACTATCAGCTACACAGAATAGATCACACATCTACCAGAACGAATGAAATCAATGGATGAAGAACAAAAATAATAGATCACAACCAACTCCTCCTGTTTACTTTTGCTTTAATCCACATTTTAGAAGAAAAGATGGATTGAAAGATAGAAAGTAGAGCAGTATGTGCCCCATCCAATAGTAAAAAATTTGGCAAATTATATCAAAACTCTTTATAATTGTTTAGGCTTCCTTAATCTGGAATTATTAAGATACGCATCTATCTTTCCAACACAGGATCGCTGTAGTAGTCTAGTAATCAGATGTATACCGTCGTATCCAAATTGATTCCCCCTCAGTCATAGAAAAGGCATAAACCCCTGGGGGCATGACATAGAACTTTTGTAGCTACTACGACTCCGGTAAATTCTAAGCAAAATTTCTAAGATGGGCAGCTTACCCTTTGCATTTAGTGCACAAGACATCCCTGGTAACAGAGAGCCTTTTATTTGTACCATTGTACAAGTCCTCCAAGGATACTGTTAGGGTATGCATAACATCTTCACCTTGTTTTTTCTCTCTCCTAAAGCTACTACCTAAGACGTTAAGATACATTAAGGGTTAATATCATGTAATCAGAAGCAAAAAAAGAATATAAACAACAAAAAGGAATCCTCACCACCAAATCCTCCAGCAAAAGCTCCGCCAAAACCTCCACTAAATAACTCATCAAATATATCGGAATGACTATGACCACCACCACCACCTGGTCCCTCCTTCAGAGCTTCTTCACCATATTGGTCATATATGTCCCTCTTTACTGGATCACTAAGAACCTCATATGCTTGCGTTACTTCCTTGAACTGATTCGAAAAGGTTTTATAATTGATCAGATACTTGGAAACTATAGGCTAAATATAACGTCGAGTCTGGAATTAATTTCCCTACATGCCAAATGCAGTAACATAAAGGACGACGTAGACTCACTTTTTCAGGATCCCCACCTTTGTCAGGATGGTTCTTAATTGCAGCCTTTCGATAAGCCTTTTTCAGCTCATCCTGACCTGCACTCTTTGGGACTCCAAGAACATCATAATACTTGGAGTTATTAGTCCTTGTTGGAGCTCGTCGAAACATAGTTGATGCAAGTCTATACTGTATAAAACGCAATCATGGAAAATAAACATAGTAAACAACTAAGATTAGTTTGAAGAGAGGGCATCGGATTTTTGCACAGATGAATGATGTAAACTTGTAACATAGTAATATATAAGTGTGTAGTGTTCATGATCAAATTTCATTAATCTTTTTATATAAATACATTAACATTAACATGCCCCAACGTCATTGAAGAGGCTCCTGTCCATGGGGGCTAAGGGTTGATCGGGTAGTAGTATAGTACACAACCTTACCCCTGTAATAACAAGGAGGTTGTTTCCGAATTGACCCAAGAATGCAGTGCAAACAGTATCTACTACTTAACAATAGAAAAGAAGCGTAGGTAGTGTAACGAGCCATTTTAATATATTTCATTACATCCAGGAGCAAGAAAACATAAACTCTTTGACTCCATCGGAAGGGTATTTCTTTCCTAATGCACTTTACAATTTCATCATAAAAATGAGAACACCAACAGACAGTAGCTAAGATATAAAGGTATGTTTCATACTACCCTGCCACCCTAAAACAAAGTGATACTCGAGTCCAATTCGCTAAGCATGGTTGTCAGATTCTCGTATTGGGGTTTTTCGAATTGGGTACCGAGCCGGTGTCGGGTTTATCACAGCCCTACCCACATAACGCTAGTCCCATTTGGTATTCTCCAAACAAAATAAATCAACCACATACCTCAACAACATATGTGCAAAATGTAGAGATTTGACATAGGAAGAGTGAAATAGTTGTGGAGATATATTGAAATGTTAGAAATTGAAAAATTTATTAGGGGCATCAAAGTTACCTGGAGAAGGGGCTCTTGATCGTCAACACAGAAATTACACTTCCAGACTCCAGAGTGTTTGGACTATTACAAACTACTCCCTCCATCTCTTTCAAGAAATAGAAATAACTCTGCCAAGTACCGACTCAAAGTTTTCTTAATTTTAATAATTCTAAGAAAACACTCGCTCCGTTCTTTTCGACTTTGATAAATAGAATTTTTGAACTTTACTCTAAATATATTTGTCTGTATTGTGTAATATTTTATAAAAGATATATCAATGAAAAGAATTAGAAATGTATTTTTGATTGTGATAATTTTCATCAAATATTATACAATACAAATAAAAATATGTACCGTCAAAGTTTAAACGGAAAATCTTTTAGCAACGGAGGGAGTTGTAGTTATCATCTATCATATGAAAATATTTATTCAAATAAGTAATTTACTATGAATATTTTATTATCAAGTCACATTTCGAATTTTTCACTCTTTTAATAGTTGAACTTTGATCATAAATATTTTTGTTCAGGCCGATAATATTTGATGAAAATATATCAATGAAAAGTAATTTTGAACCCAGATTTTTATTGATATACCTTTAATAAACATAAAATACAACAAAAAATATCTACAAATAAAGTTCAACTATTAAAAAGTCAAAAGTTCAAAATGTGACAATCCTTTAGGGACGGAGGGAGTATAATAGTAGCACATGTTATAATTTTAATTGAAATTTTAATCTAACTTGTAAATGAATTGAGCAACAATGTTAAACATGGTAAGAGCCAAGTGTCACCAAAATCTATCATGTATTAAAAATAATTTTTACTTTATTAAAAATTAACACATGCATGCTTCATTAATCATTTAGACTTCACCATGCTCCCACTTTATATTATGGTATAGTTCGGATGTGTCCAATAAACTATCAAGTATTTCTCATATCAGGGATTAAACTTTTGTAAAGTGGAGATTTCCCCCGGAAGAAAGTTTGTAATTTGATAAATAAAGCTTAGGTTTCTTGTAGACACTTTACTTCAATTCTTTCAAAAGATTGTCTAGTTTTAATTTTTTTCAAAAATTTGATAGATAACATATTTAATTGTGTTAGTTGAAGTTGACTTGTTTCATAAAATACATATGAATATTAGTCAAATGTGATAAGTTTTGAGAAATGAAAATAGATCATTTTAATGGGAAGATGAGAGTATTTGTTGATTTTTTTTGCTAGCATTCAGTAATCTCTTTTTGTTGTTGGACTTTTGGGACATATGTCATGATTTTTTTTTATAGAATGTTATAGATTTTGATGGAGAAGTGATGAATCAAGGTGGGCAAGTAGTAGAGGAATTGTTCTTAGGATACTGAATCTGTTGTCATGGTCGAAGTTGTGAACGAAATGCTATGACGACAATCTTTTCTAAAGGAACTGAATCTAAAGTATAATTTATTATATTGTAGTAATAAGAGTGCAATTCATCTAGCAAAAGAATCTCATTTTTAAAACAAAGACTAACCACATTAGACTCATGTATCACTTTATTTGTTTTGTCTTGGAAGAATTGTTGTTTAAGCTTGAAAAAATTCTAAGATATCATACAAAAGTGGTAGATAAGGAGAAATTGAAATTGTTATCAACTTAAATTGGATTTCAAGAGTAATGAACTGAAATAGTTGGCGCGTGTTTCTATAGTAGACAATGATTTGAAATATAGCTTAATGTAAGAGATTGTTGGAGTTGAAATATGAGTTGAAGTCATATTTTCAACTCAAGCCTGACACTCATCGGGATCCCGCATCAGATGTAATAAGTCCCGATGACGGCTTACGATGATTCACATAAGACATTGTAGAAAAGCAGCGAGAACAAATGATCATGTACGTCATGATGAAGCTCACGATGACAGCCAGGAGAGTTAACGAGGAACAATTGAGAGCATCATATTATAACGAGGTCACGTTAGAGGTCACGATGCGTGCAATTCTAAAAGAAAATTTAAGGTACAAGGACTATTCATATTATAATAATTTTAAGGCACAAGTAATACAATATTTAGATTATATTTTAACCTATAACTTTTGTAAGTCTATATTATAGATAGACGGGGAGTTTCTTGAATTATGTAAATAACCCTCGTGAGTATAATAAAGATAGGACTAATGGTTGTGTCACTTATGTTAATTTGCTTGATCACTTATGTTTCAAATGCTTCTGCCATCACCTAACTTTCAAAAAACATTTCCCGTTAATATTTCCATCTATTTTTCAATTAAACGAACTTCTTTTATGACATACCGGGCATAATTTAAAGAGGATAATTAAATTTGATACTCTACTAACACAACCTTACCTACTTCAAATCATAAAATAAAATCAAATTCCTAAGCCAAAGAGAAAAAATCAAACCCTCAATTAAATCATATCTGCAAAGCGTATCCCCTACCAAAAGCCAAAGTTGTTAGATTTTCTACTTTCCAAAGACTGAATCTTCAGGTGTCACAGAGAAGTTCTCTTCTTGGAACCCAATGAACATTATTTGGCAAATATGAGATTCGAAAGCATACTTCTTGTGAGCTCTTCAAAAGGCTCTGTTGTTCCTGAATTTCTGCAGCTAAGCGCGAATCTTGAGGGGAAGCACAGGTTGGCTTTGAATTGTGCTCTCTTAAGCTCTGATAGAGTCTTCAACTCTGAAATAACAAGTTTATCGGCAGCTTGAATTTTTTCAGGGTCATAAGGCGTATGAGCAGTTTGAAGTCTGTATGCACACTTTAAGGGAGGAGATGTTCTGAAAAGTTTGGAAATCAAGGCTTCACTATGGCCTGGCTTGTGGAGTTCGGTTCATCAATTTAGGATTTTATGAATGAAGGTTCATCAATTTAGAGATTTATGAAGAAATAATACAGACACATTGAATTTTTCGTAATGCTCAGACAAAATTTTTAGAATCACACAAGACACGCCAAAAAAAAGATATTTAACGGAAATTGACTGAACATCAATCCGAAACATTTTGAAAGTTAGTGATTCACGAGAACATTTGAAAATGTAAAGAAACCTACACTTTCATGTTTGTGTACAAGTGGTGGAGTCAAACCTAATTTTAGGGTGTGCCAAATAAACATAAATATTATACAACATGAAATTTAAAGGGATTATATAAATTTTATGATAAGTAAGGGTGGGCCAAATAATATAAAATAATCTCTTTTTCAAATTTAAAGAAATAAAACATAATTTTTAAAATGGGTATGTCAAAGATCCACCGCTTAAGAGCTTCTCCCCCTACATCATGTTGCTACATATCTTTATGGACTAATGGTCTATTGACTACTTTACAAGTTACTCCATTTTCCTGCTGATCACCTATATAACTCCATCATTGTTTTTAAAACAGTTTAATGAATACATGATTTCGAATTAAAATAGAGTACTCGTGATTTCAAATTAAAATAATTTTTCGATATAACTTCCTCTAAAAGATTATTTCCTAATATAGCTTGTTGACAAATTCTTTTGGTTTGGACTTTGGACTTGGAGTGAGCTATTTTCTAATTTAAAAATTTGTGTAATAATCTTTTTAAAAAATTAAAAATTAAAAAGTATCAAAATCTAAATAGTATAAACAATATATATAAACTCGATTGGTTCGGTTTACGTTAATTAAGAAACAATTAAGAATGAAGTACATTTTACATATATATATTTCTAATCAATAACTAAAACAACAATTAATAGCATTAAATATAAAGTAAAATAAGTAGCTTAAAAAGTAAAACTAATCTAAAGACAGACTGAATCAAGTAAAGTGACAATTATTTCAAAAAAAAAAAATTTTACTAGATGTCAAGTAAAAAAAAAGCGAAGGGAATATTAAATATACAATACCTTATCGACTTGATTTCAGCACTATTTATAGATAGCTAGAAGTACTAAATCCTACTATAACTAGATTTCCAAATCATAATCCAGCTTGTTTCCGTTCAGCTCTTATCCGTCGAATCCGACGACTTAAATTAGGAATCCAATTTGGTAGATGACTCCTTCAATTCTTCCATGTAAATGCATGCATGGCTTCTGCATGATCACACTATACAATGTGAGGAATCATTCAAGCAAATGATGAGTTTATTGAGTTGGAATTTGAAAAATAATATGCATGCATGGAAGATTCTAATGCTATTAGTAATTTAATTTTCTTTTTGTGATGTCTGATTTGAAAATGATCATGATATGAATATTATTCTCTTTTATTATTTTGTAATAGTTGTTATTGCACCCTTACAAGCGACCAAAAGAGAGTTCACTCTAGCAGTAACAAACCATCCAAGGAACTCCAGAAACAGGCCAAGAAAGTCACATAGAACATGATTCATTTTTGCAGACTACTACCATTTCGGCTTTTTGGGACTGAAATATCAATTTTCCTTTTTGCCCTTTTAAGAATGTAATATGTTTGGGACTATCCATCTTTTTTGCTTATTGGATTATAATATTCAGGATTTTGACAAGACTAAGTTATACTCCCTCCATCCAAGTTTAATTGAGACAATTTGATTTCTGCAACTTTTTAATAAATAAGTTGATTTAGAATATATGTTCACTTTTAGAGAGACGATAAATACGCTGTAGTTTGAGTTGACTGGCATTGATTTGAATTTTTTTCTTTGATCATTTTGCTTCTGCAATTGTTAGCAATGTAATCACTATAAACTTTAAATATGTTTTGCCTTATGTTGTACACAAGTCGAGCGGAGCCCATCAGCTGGACTGAGCTTTTTACCGAGCTCGAGCTCTAACTTCTGAAATGACTCACTCTTGGCCCACTGGCTGTTTCCAACTCCTGAATTAAATCTTGAGGATTAAATATTTACTTAAAAATACCATAACGTCACAGACATGTCACTATAGATGAATTTATTTATATTTATATATTTCATAACTTTATATTTTAATGCCTAGCTTTTTATCTGCACGATCCCGGTCTTAGGGTGCACCCGCATCCACCTCTTGGTATCAAACCAATGACACTTGAATAAGAAATTTCCGGCATATTGCACAAGATGTACATGTTTGTAGTTTTCCACTCTTTATCATTCATCAAATATCTCCCTTTCAACATGGTTGTGGGCCGACCTGGTGATAATACAATGATAATCGTCCATCATCTACCTCTTCTTCTCCATCATTGTACTCCACTGGTACGGGTTCCATAAGCTGGCTGAATACATCAAACAAAGGATGACACCTCATGTAGTAAATATACGTCACATATTGAACCTTCAACATGCGCTTTTTGACGAACCATATGCTTTGTTCTTCCAAGCAAACTGTTATTACAAGAAAAATCATTTCAAATGTTACGCCTTAAAAAAATAATGTATGTAAGACCTGGTATTACGTAAACCTGATCAACAGCTTAAATTCAAAGTTTATATCGTATGAAGACGTATATGAGGAGGAAGAATTATTTGAATGTTGATTAAAGAGGGGTTATCATCTATCTTTCCGAGAGCAAGGGCCTGTTTCTTACATCTGAAATCTGAAGTATGACTATAAGTGATTGAATATTGAATGAATAAAATTGAATTATAACTGAATCTAGATACTGAATGTATTTATTTGTTTGATAACAACTAAGAAAAAAACATAAATTTATTTGTATTGAAAACTACAGATGAATTTATTTATATTTTGGTATTTTATATCTTTATGTTTTATAAGGTGAAATTCAAAAACGTCACATGAATGTCATTAAATTAAGATATTAAGAAAATACCCATAACATCACGCATATCACTATAGATGAATTTATTTATTTTGATATTTTGATATTTTATCTTTATATTTTATTAATTAGGAATCTTAAACTTCACATGAATGTCAAGACAATAAATTAAGATATTTAAGAAAAATACTCATAACGCTGGGCTGCACATGTCACTATAGATGAGTTTATTTATATTTGGTATTTAATATCTTTATATTTTATGTATTGAATTCAAAACACTATGCATGTCACAATACTAAATTAAGATATTTACAAAAATACTATAACGTCACATACATGTCACTTATGATGTAATAACCTGTTCGTATGAGTATTATTGTAATATTTGGGGGTTAAATTTAAAATTTATGTTAGCCATTGCTAAACCGGCATTTTAAAACTGTAAACCCCAAAACCTAACGAGAAAGTGAGTTAACTCGAGATATTTTTCAAGGACCCCTACGAGACTTTCCTATACTTATCCAAATGCCTAATCATCATCAAAATCATCTTCTCCTTCTTTCTTCAAGGTCATGGCCGAAATTTCCTCTAATTTTCCTAAAAATTTCTTCCATTTTCTTCCTCATTTGGCGAGCTTTGGTCCTAAAATTTTCTGGAGAGATTCCCCGAGTCATTCTCTACGTTTTGAGGTAAGAAAGTTCGAATCTTTTGGAGTATTTCTTGAGTTTGAGATTGTTGACTTCTTTTTTTTCGTAATTTGAGTTTGACTTTGAGCTTTGATGTTTATTATGTTATAGAATTGCCATTTAAGCTTAGATTATCGTGATAAGAGTTGATAATTATCGATTTATGGGGGTTGAATTGTCGAGGATTATAGTTGACTTTGCTGACTTTTTGTTGACTTTTCTAAATGGGTTTAAATGACAAGTGTACTCGTGGGACTTTATTTAGGATTGTTTTGAGGTGTGTTGTGATTTTTAGGTGATTAGAGAGCTGCTCGGATATGCGTGAGTTTTGTGTTAACAATGAATCTGATTGTGATTAAAGATGGTTGGGAATGTGATGATTAGTTGTTAATATCGAACGTTAGACCTTTGACTAGTAACAACCTAATAGAAAGTTGCGAACTCAAGCTGGAATAAGGTGATAGGGGAACTTTTGTTGGGTTATTTGGGGTATAGGTATGAGATTTTATATGTAGGTAGAATGTTATATTATTAGTTGTGTTATATGTAGTAATTATAATCTTGAATGTGTTTAGGCGTTGATCATGTGGGAGCGACCATTGTTGTGATTATGCCGGAGTTTCATTTAGCTAACCGAGGTGAGTATCTATCTCACGGGTGTTGATTAACTGTTTGATTACGGATATATGTAGGTGTATATATGTGATTTTGTGTTGAATTATATGTTGATTATGCTGTGGTTGAGTCGCTATGCTGTGTTCGTGGTCCCATGTATGTGTGTTTTGCGGAGTTTGAGTCGTATTGTAAGAGTTGTATATGAGTCACGTTCGTCGAGTTGATTTTTCCGTATTCGCTCGTCTAGTAACATTTGGTGAGTTGCCTCGCACTCAGTAACGATTCGCATTGCTTCTATCTTGTTACGATTCGTGATAGCTTACGCCGACGGGCATAAGTTTCTCCTCGCAGTTGAGTTGATTATATGCTCATTAGTTGTAGAAACCCGGACTTATATTGAGTTGTAGAATCGTTTGAGTCAGGAGTTGATAGAGTTGTTGAGAGTTGATACTATTGTTGAGCTATTGTTGGTTGGGTCATTGAATGTTTAGTCGCTGAGGTCATGTGTCAGCCGTTGTCGGATGTTGTGGTCGATCAAGGCGCGTGTTGTTATAGTTTTTCTTGAGAGATACGTATGTTATTGTCGATTGCCATCATTTGATAATTTCGCTTAGTAATAATTTATGACCATATGAAAATGATAATGAAACCCAAGTAGGACTTTATATTAAGATTCTAAGTTGAATAATAATATCATATACTACTTATCTATCTGGGAGAATATTAATTTTGATACACTATTGCGTTATTGGGAGTTGATTTCATTCTTGAGATATATTCACTAAGCTTCTCAAGCAGCCTTACAATCTCTATTCGCCATGGGCGGCAATTTTATTACAGTTGACAGTGGCGTTGTTCTTCGACGGTTTCTTCGCTAGAATTGCAGCTTAGCGAATAAGTGGTATGGCTGATCCTCACGCCTTTTATTTTGTTGGATTGTGCTGTTGTTTGTAAAGTTATCATTTTGAGATACTTGTTTGGGTCAGAGGTCAGTTGTATATTGTTGTCGCGTGGTTGGGAATACTCACGATGGATCCTTTTCTTAAAAAAGTGTTGTCGTTAGTTGTATATTGTATTGTTGAGTTGGGTTTCACATAGTTTTCCAAAATCGAAACATCCATCGATTGGTGACTCGGTGTCCGTGGATTTGGACGCATTCTAACTCATGGGCGACGAATTCGGGCGTCAGTACAATTTTGGTATCAGAGCGTAGGTTTCATATTCTTTGGTGGTCTGTGTGGTTATGTGTCTATCTGAGTTGTGTTCTTTGAGTTGTCTGGTTGAGTCTTTTTCGGAGTCTAAGTCTTTCTTTTCGCTTTCAGACTGCCGAGGATGCCACCGGTAGTAGAGACGCCAGAGCGACCTGCAAGCCATGACGGCCCGTGTAGACCAAGTGGGTACTGAGGTAGCTAGAGGCGGTCGGGCGCACAAATGAGTTGTGGGGGCTACAGCCTGCAGAAAGAACAGAGTTCCGAGTATTAACTCGATGTCCCGGGGCTGACTGGGTTGGTCGGGACGCAGATACATGTTAAGGATGATTTGGTACACATTGTGTGGCGCTTCAATGAGGCCGGCTAGAGTAAGCTTTTTGACCGCTTCCGAGGGAGAGATCCCAAAGTTCCTTAAAGGGTTCACCGATTGATGCTATTGAGTTCATTAGAGATTTGGAGACCATTTTGAGCCCATGGGTATTGGTGGTGAGCCGGTGGTCGCCCGCCTACGTAATCGCATGGCGCCAGAATCGCGGGGTAACCACGGCTATCCTTGGACCGCTAGAGGGTGACGGGTGACTGGGAGCGCCATGGCTGTCGCAGTAATTATCGCATGCAGCATCTACATGGCCGCTTGGAGAGGGATCCGATTTTGTTGACTCGTGGTGATCGACCGCGGAGGAGTACTTTTTGACTCCGGAGCTACTCATCTTTTATTTCCGGAGTTTTATGATGTTTTACCTTATGTCGAGTCTTTACTTGTTTCCCCCTTATATTATGACACACCAACTGGGAGGTCGGTTGAGGTTAGATATGTATATAGAGATTGTCTCTAAGAATGTGTAATCAATTCTGTTAGTGTGATTTACCTCGCTTGAATTGGTAGATTTTTGATCTTTATCCGGGAATGGATTGGTCAGAGACATCACCGAAATTGACCGCCACCGTAGAAGGAGATTCTTTTGCTGGGGTCCGGTAACTGATGATGTGTTTGAGGGAGATAGGAAGATTCTCGCTTATCAAGTTTTATTTTCTCGCACTGAGGCTATAGTTGGGCCAAGAAAGGTCAGGCTGGGTATCCGGGGTACGTATCGTACCTAAGAGAGAGGAGAATGTGTTAGACGCATGCGTTGTTCGTGAGTATGTCGATGTTTTCCGGAGGAGTTGGAAGCTGCTTACCACTGTAGAGAGAAGTGAATTGCGATTGAGGTAGTTCAAGCGCCAAGACCGATTTCTATTGCGCCGCTTAACGGCACTAGCGCAGTTGAAAGAGTCAGCACTCGGGCCAGTGTGAACTATCGATAAGGGGTCATTCACCGAGTGTTTCCTCCGGGGTGCACCCGCTCATGCATGGAAGAAGAAAGATGGTACGTTGAGGTCGTTGTGACGACTACAAAGCGCTGAACAAAGTGACCATCAAGAACTGGCCATCCGTCACGAGGATGATGATTTATTTGATCAATGAGGTGCCGTAGTATTTTCAAGATTGATTTCCAGATCCTGCACACCAGCTTGAGGGGATTAAGGGAGGATGACATTCGAAATCCGCCTTTCGATCCGTGCATAGCACTATTCAAAACTTTGACTCAGACCGACCTGGGTATACCTGACCCGACCGGTAACTCGGTTCATTTTTGCTAAATATTATTTTATATCATGTGAATTGACAGTCATTTCGGCCGATTGAAGTCAAGCTGTGTCATTTTTCGGTAAGTTTTGAAATATTCGGCCGGGCTGATTCATTTAGGGTCGATTCGCCGAGTAGGAGTCGATTCGGTCTGGTTTCGGGTTCAGTTCGGTTCGATCTCGAAGCCGAGTACAACCATATTTCCCTATTTCATCGGGGTTCGGACGCAAACCCTGCCGAGACATCAAATTTTCCCTATTTCGAGCCGATTCCGGATTGAAGTTCGGACCAGATCCTTGCCGAGCCGAGTTTCGGATCGGCTCGGTCTCGATTAAATCCGGACCTACTCAGTTCGTTAACAGTTCTAAACATGATATACAAATTTTAAAATATAAAAATATGAAATGATATCCGAAATGAGATAGAAAAATCATCTCGGCAATAATCTGACCCCATGTACCCACAAACGGTCACAAGGCATTATTGTACCATGATTGCTTCCTTTTTCCCATCACTCCACTAATAATCCCTTTACCTTCTCCCCTAAGTCTCCTTTACCTCATCTTCATCTAACCGCATCATATTATTATTATTATTATACTCTCTTTATCCACAAATGTTCATCAAATGGCAAATGCTAAAATCAAGTCTCAATATTTATTCTGTAAATTCTTCATTATAGTTATTATTCTTCTCATGATTCCACTATTTCAATCACAAACCACTGAATTTAGCACTATTTCAACCTTTTTCACTAAGTTATGGGAGCCTCTTCAATTGTTGTTTGTTGGTCTTGCTATATGTTATGGTTTATTTTGTAAAAGAAGTAGTACTAAGTTGGAAATTGAGAATTTTAATGTAAATGGTGAAAAAGATTTGTGTTTTTATGGAGGGTTGGATATTTCATCGTTTTTTGAAGATGGGTTTCAGAATTCATGTGGGTATGATGAGAAAAATATGATCTTGAAGAGTGAAGAAAGGTTTAAGCTTAGTGAGGGAAATGGGGTTAGGTGTTTGGATTTTGGTAATGGGGGTGTGAAAAAAGATGGTGTGATTCAGAATTCTTGGAATTTTCGAGGCGAATCGATAGGGGTTGTAGAGAATGGTGATTGTGTTGTAGATGAAAGGGTGTCGCAAAGGGGTTGTAAGAAGTTGAATTTCCCTGTTAGGAGTGAAGAAGGGTGTGGACTTGATGAGGGAAATGGGGTTAGATATTTGAGTTTTGGAAATGTGGGTATGAAGAAAGATGATGTGATTGAGGAGAAGGTTACTGAGGGTTGGAATTCTCTGTATTTTCGTGGCGAATCGATGCTGGTTGTATCGGGCGATGGTGGTGTTGTGGATGAAGGGGGCCGAAGTGTGTCGAAAAGGGAATATAAGCCCTTGAATTTGCCTGTTAGGAGTCTTAGATCAAGTATTGTTGTGGATGATAAGTATCAGGAAAATGGAATAACTGAGGGTGATTATAGTGCAGAGGGGCCTCTTAAGATTAGAGGAGTGAGGCCCATAAATTTGGAGAAGAAATTCGAAGAAGTTTCGTCACCTGCCCCTGTGTCCTGCCAGACAAGATCTTGTATGATGGAAATGAAAGAGGGAACGAGAAGGCGTCGAGAAAGTTCACGTCTTAGGCCGCATTCGGCTGGGGAATTCGATACTGATCTGAAAAGTTCGGGTATGGGAGGTTCGGTGCCTAGAGTTGCTAGTGAAGAATCATTTATGATCTCAAATAGTATGCATTCAAGCTTTGATTCTTCTCTGGATATGACTTTGCAAAGAAGCAACAAAGAGATATTTGAGGAGACAAATCAGAAAGAGGACAACTTTAATGGAGAAAAGCGAGGAAGTAGCTCTGTCTATTTAGAAGCAAAACCAACAAAGGTTTCAAGAGTGCTATCGAGAGGGAAATCTGTTCGAACTATTCGATCCAGTAAAATTGTTCCATATGAAATTAGAGGTGGAAATGCCGGAGAAAGTAATGCTGGTGAAGTGTATGGTGAAATTCAGGATTCATCAATCCTGAATCTTGTAGGTCATGAAAGTCCTGAAGTTGAGATTAAATCAAATATCGACAACCATTTTCCAGAGCCAGTGGACGAGTTGCCTGAATCTCAGAGTGACGATAAGCAGGATTGTTTCGAGAGTAGCAGCATCACCTCAAGAGACAACTCAGAGAGCGAGTCACAATCCTACCCATCAAGCTCCGAAGAAGTTGCAAGATCTGATATGGAAGGAAGCGAAGTTGATAGGAAAGCGGGTGAATTCATAGCAAAATTCAGAGAGCAAATCAGGCTCCAAAAACTTGCATCAGCGAAACGACCTAGTAACACAGACATTAGCTGATAGGGAGCTAGAATGGCAAGTCTTTTATGTCGCGGTGTTAATTATCAAAGTGTTCACTTCATCGATTACCCGGTAGCCTTAACATTCTGAAAATTGTTGCGACTTACTGTTATATATGATACTTCTTATTTGATGGCAGTATTAGATTTAAACTGGAGTATCCTAATTTTATGTTCCCTCCATGCGTAGACAAATTTATACGAGATATAAATAACAATTGGAGCTAATAGAGTTCAAACCCAGGCGCTTTAACTTGGAAAGTGATGCATGTTGTTGAAGAATAAAGCGTGGAGCGTTTCTACTTTGGCTCCACACGCATACGAGCAACAGAAAGTGAACGTAACTAACAATCAATAACAGATTTTCATTTAATATAACAAACTTTCTCCCTCTTCATCTCTGTCTTCTCTCTCTTTCTCTCTCAAACAACTTCCAAGCTTTTCATGAAGCTTCTATGGAGAATTACTTGATTAAATCAAACTTTTATGGTATCAGAGCTTAGGAACTAGTCATTAGCAATAATCGATTCGAAAATGTCGAATCAAAATCAAAATTCTGAAAATCAAAATCAAAATTCAAACTCAGAAGGAAATGTAGAAATTGAAGCTGTAATGTCGAAAACGATTCGCTTTATTGGCATTCCTTAGATCATTCTAGTGTTATATTAGTTACATATATAAAATTATGTCATGCGGAAAAGTGACGATGATCGCACTCAGTTTGAAATGGATAAATTAGGTTTATTAATGTGAAATCAGTTGATATAATGAAAGCACCCTATATATGTGCTGAACGGTGGTGAATTCGACATTGATTTCGTGGATTATGAATTCAATGTCGAAGGAATTGTCGAATGGTTTCATGTTTTCAGTAAATACGCGAACAAGGGAAGGATATAAAAGAACAATTCGGGAGGTCAGAATGACCTAGACTGCATGAGTCAGCGAATGAATATATGGCCAAAGAATAAAGAAAAGTGAGCGACCTTATTAGCAACGACATAAATAAATTGAAACGGTCATGACGAAGCCATGTGGCTCAAGCCCAATATAAGAGACAAGATGTCATTTAAGTATAAGACGACGCAGCTTTAATGGATTAATGGATGAGTACGATGCCATGTTGAATCAAGGCTGATGGATCTTTGCCATATTGTATCCAGATATAGTATTTAATGGGTATAGTAGAAAGAGAGCGTTAGCACGTAAGGAGCCGATTTAGAAATGCAAATAACGAAATGTATTTAATACCAGTCATATCGTAACCAGGACCTGTAGTAACGGAACGTAACAAGAGTTTCCAAACTCAAACCGATATGTGATTTGGTAGATAACGGATAAGCTACATATGAAATGCGAATAATGCTGGGAAAAGTGAACATATGTAAAGGTGTTGTTTTAAACTCTCAGAGGCTTTTCTCGATTGTGGCCTAAATCCACAAACGGGCGTTTGGAAGAAAGTGAAAAAGAAGCAGTAGTTACCAACGCTGGGTATATCAAACGATTTACTATTATAATACACCATTAGAAATGCGATGGAATGGAAAAGCGTCGATAAGTGGTAAAATCAAAGGAACGCAACGGTGAATTTGATGCACTTACAAGTATAACTAGTAATCATGGAGTTAGTAATGCTTTGTTATGTGTTATCGTCAGGGATCATGATAAGGGAGCATCTACACATGTTTGGTAAGAAGATCACTCTATTTGAAACCATAAGACCTTTGAAACGTCTCTATGTTAGCTTAAATTGGCCCCACACAAATAAGTTTGTTCATTCTATCAAAAACGCTTAAATTACCTAAGAGTGTTAAGATTTTATTTGCTCAGATGTGCCTTTAAGTATACACCCTCATTCATATCACTTTATCGAACCTGCCATTATCATCATAAATTCTTTCAAATTGCTGGTGTCGTGAGGATTCTGTGATCACATAACGCGCTAGCTCTAGGAGATGTTATAGGGGACTTTATGTTCTTAACTTCAAGTCTTTCTCTCCCTCTGAAATACAGCATTTCAACTTTATGTCTTCTAATAGTAACTCTCAGAATAAGGAATCTGGTTGTAAATAAAGATCAATAAACTCCTATAAAAATTATGTACTTTGACATAGCGCGCAAGCGTCATTGTTCTTCTAATGTCATCAAACTATCGGGAAGTCGTTAAAGCATTTGAATCAGGAGGACGACATCCCTCGGCTCAGATGCCCTCTTGTTAAATAGCAAAGATTATGTTTTCCTTCTAGCAAATCTGTTACTACAAGTATTTTTCAATTAATTCAGGTGGATGTATGGGGATCATACAAGATTGTAACTAAGACCTCGTAGCTAGGTTTTTCTATTACTGCCACAAGATCATTATTCGAAAGTACTACGGGACTTATATGATCAAGTTCCAAAGATCAAACCATAGGAGTCATTAAAGCCTTTGTTAGCATGGTCCAAACACAATTCAATGCTAAGATCAAGCCGCATTAGAACGTATAATGTTTGGAGACCCTGTGAACTATAAGTTCATTATGTCTCTAAACAAGAATCTCAGATCAAAAATCATTCCATATATCCTCGAACAAAATAGGAGGGCTGTTAGAGCATTAACACCTCCTGCATGTACGAAAGAACCATTATGTTCAATCAAAACTACTCATCAAATTCGGGAAGATGCAATCGCCGTCACCCATTATGTCATTAATTGTGATTGCCTACACCCTGCCTTAAACCTGAAATCCCCCTTGGCGAAACCTCGTCACGAGCTACCTAACGAGCATCTTAAAAGTATTTACTGTTTCAGGTTTTGCTACCAGATCGAACCACATGTCAAAATTCCAAGAAAGATCTCATCATCCTGTCATTTCACCGGGTTATCCTCCCAATCAAAAGCCTTAGTATTAAGCGATCTTACGACCACACGTTTCGCTTCTAGGACATAAAGTTTTATGAAAGTATTTTTTCTTTTAATGATAGTTCTTCTTCCGATCTGTCTACCTCAGTTGGGAACCAACATAAGAGACCATGTGGTTCGCGATCATTACGCAAAGGTGGCGATCAAGATGTAGTTCTAGTTCAAGAGACTGTCTTTAATGATACTCAAATTACACAAGAATTAGCTGAAAATGTACCTATTATACATGAGTCTGGTTCTTCTTCTTCCTCTAAAACTATAGTCGCGAAACATTCATGATCGCTAAAACCTTCCTCGCTTTGGCTCAATGATTATGTGTAGCTTTTCCCCTGCTCTAAATAGCTTTGATATTTCTTCTTTTACTGATGCACACATGTTATTTATTGCTAATCTGTCTATAATCCAAGAGCCTAGTACATATAAACAAGCACGTTTTAATCATGATTGGATTCAAGCCATGAAAGCAGAATTAAAGGCACTTGAAGATAATAATACTTGGGAGTTAACTAACTGCTTAAAGGTAAAAATCCTTTGGGAGTTAACTAATCCTATAGCTGTGATATCAATAATGCCTTCTCGATGGCTATTTGACGAGAGGCTCAGATTGGCCTCCTAAAAAGCGATAAGTGCACAACCAAAGTCGTTTCAGAAGCTTAAAGTAGTCATTATATGGCTTAAAACTAGTATTAAGCATAATGGAATCATGAGTTTACTTCTAAGCTCACGCCTATGGTTTTGCCTCTCTACCGCCGCTGATAGTTGTATCTTTTGCGATGCAAATACGTGGCGATTGTTTTACGCGACGGTAGTTCATGTGAGATTTATTATTCTACTGGCAGTAAAATTCACAAGAGTATATCAAGTCGGAAATTACATTTGCATAAAGAGTTATATTAAAGATTGACTCGCTAAGTATTTTCTAGGTATAGAAATTACAAGGTCGATGTTGACATTTTCATTTCTCGTAGGAAGATGTTTCAAAGACATCAGACATGCATTCGTTACAGGATGTACACAAGTAGCGCCTTCTTTTACAAGTGGATCGACATCCTATGACAAGAATTCACCTTCCGGACGATCCATATCAGGATAAAGGCTTATTATGCATCGTTTACCTCAATTTTACCATGTGCCTAATCTCACATATGTGCATTATCTCACGAAGCTTACGCTAAAGATCCCAGTCAACCATTAGAATGTCGTGATTTCATGTAATGAAGTATCTTAACGGGACATCAAATCATGACCTCTTTTTATTCAAGCGACGCATCTATTCAACTTCAAGGCTTCGCGATGCTAGACAAGTACGTTTGTAAAGTTACGTTAAGGTCAATCACCAAGTATCAGATTCTCTGTACTTTTTTAATCTCCTCAAGTTCAAAAGCAAAACATGCGATTCAAATCCTTGGCGTAAAATGAGTACGTGTTTAGCTTTGCCAGCATGCTAACCGAAAGCGCTAGCCATTCTGCTCCAGATCTCTAAGAATTATTCCCATTTCTCGTAACCAATTCCCTTTCGAGACGTAATAATCGCTAAAGAAGGCATACAGGAGAATCCAAATCTTCCAATGCAGACAAAACACACCGCGATTGATTGTCACTAAGCGCCAATATCACTACAAAGTGGTTTATTCAATTTGCCATGTTCCTTCTAAACAACAATCGATGATGTATTCACTAAGGCTTCGCTGCCTACGTACTTTGCTTTTCTCCGCTGTCAAGCATGGGCTTCTCAGATAGCTCCATTTCTTTAGGAGGAGTATTAGAGATATAGTTGATTAAATTGAGCTAATAGAGGTCAAAACCTGGAAGTGCTTAAGGAGCGACGACGTGTTAGCTAATAGCTGAAAGTGAAATATTTATTGATCAGAACCTACACATACATGTATAACAGGGAATGTAATTTAACAATCAATAATGTATTTTCATTCAATATAACAAACTTTCTCCTCTCTCTCTCTCTCTCTCTCTCTCTCTCTCTCTCTCTCTCTCACTTAAACAACTTCGAAGCTTTTCATTTAAGCTTCTACGAGACCAAGCTTGATTAAATCAAACTTTAAAATTGCCATAATGAAAGGTAAGTTCTCATATTACATACAAGATCTCTACATGAAACTCATTAAAGTTCTTGATAACTTCAACTAGGTGGAAGCGAGCAAAAACAACCTAGTGGATCATCTGTCATGCAACCCTTTTATTAAATACTTTTCGATTTTAATTATCATCCTGAAGAAAAAAATTATCTAAAAATATTTGTTACTTTAGAATTTAATTCAACATTTGATTGATTTTTAAGCCCTATATATTTAATGTATATGTAATAAAAGATTCTTAATATCAATACATTAATTAAATTATTATTTGATTTATTAACTAGTGGATATATATGTAAAATTTCATTCATCTTAATTCTATTTTTAATCGACGAAAATGTAGACGACAACTAAAATAATTGGCGAAAGATGATAATAATATTTATAATTTCTCACCCTCACTAATTATATGGAGGCACGGAAACATTCAAAGCATAATAACATCGGATTGGAGAAATTTAACGTTGATGTGGATTTAAAAGGCAGTATGGGAGAGCGAGGTGTTTGGTTAGCTTATGTTTGTTATTATTGATTTGTCACTTGCGAAGACCGAAACAAGAATGAGAGAAAAATATGATTATACGAAGGAAATAAATTTGAATTTTACAATTGAACAATTTATTATAAGGTTTAATACAATGATTAAAAAATAAAATACGTAAAACTATTACAATTCTTGAATTACAAACTAATGCTTTCCCTAAATATAATATTTTGCAATATACACAATGATTTTATCATGATAAGCACAAGCGCTAAAAACGTTTAATCAAGAGAAGATTTAACTCACAAGGGAGAGCTGAGAGTAAAACGAAATGATGATTCTCGATTTTCTTCAATTTTGAATAACCATCGAACTCTCAATATATAAATAAGAAAAAAACTTTATTCGACGTTATATACGACGTGTCACGATTTTATTAACTCAAATGATTTAACATTATGCTGTCATTATCATCATAAACAATTCCACTTATAAATTTATAAGTCAGTTATATTTCAAAAAGCCGCATTTAAAAGCATCTATTCAAACATTTCTAACGTTAAAAACGATCGTAAAACTACTTCTATCAGAAATAGATCGGGCATCAGATCATTCGACGCGAAGCCCGTTTTACCATCCATCCCGCGACTCCCCCCCGGATCGGGGATGTATCGATCCCCATCAAGTCCCTACGCTGACTCGGCTCCCTTGTTTTCTTTCTCCTTTTTCATTTTCGCGCTTCATCTCATACCAACTTTAATATATATTACTCCTCCATTTCAAATTAATGTACTCTTTTCACTTTTCTATGACAACTTCAATTATTAATTACTTCTTATATATTATGAAAATTTATAATAAAATAATATGCGAAAATATTTTAAAAAACGAATCTAATAATATCACTCTATATTTTTTGGGTTATTGAATAAAAATAAATTGTAGATAAAGACTTGATATGAAATCCCAAAACATTAATTAATTTGAAATGGAGGGATTACAATAACTTTTCTAACATTATATAGATAATCTAAAAAGCAGCAGCAACATTTGTGACTTCCATCGAAAGTTGGATGTTTTAAGAATTTTTTAGATTTTCATTCAAAGAAGATTTTCTCTTCTGTTTATGTTGTAATATATAATTTTCATCCGCACTTAACACAAGCAAGATTATTTCTACTAAATGATGATACTAATATTTTATAATTTCATTTATTGTTTCCATCTCATAGCATCGCTCCACTCGGTTGCTCATTCCTTAAACTTCAATCGCAGATATTTTATTTCAGATTGTATAATATTTGATTTAAAATTATATCAACGAAAAACTACATTTCAAACTCTTTCCATCGATATTTTTATAAAAATATTATACAACACACATAAATATGTTTAAGGTCAAAATTCAAAAAATTAATAAAAGCTTAAAAGTTTGACAATCTTCATGACTATGAGTATTAATCTATAAAAGAAAAATTCTTGTTGTCAAACATAAAATACACCACATAATACAAAAAAGGGATATATTAGAGCAACCAAACGTGAAATTAATTAATGCATGCAGAATTAGATGTTCTGCTGGTCTTTAAGTGCATGACTCTCCTAGTATTTTACATAGTTTTGGTACAAACTCCATCTGGCGCACCTATAAGTCGGAAACAAGAACTTTTGGAAGATCGATGGTT
The DNA here is from genome assembly GCA_019722365.1 of Lithospermum erythrorhizon. Taxonomy (NCBI): domain Eukaryota; kingdom Viridiplantae; phylum Streptophyta; class Magnoliopsida; order Boraginales; family Boraginaceae; genus Lithospermum; species Lithospermum erythrorhizon. The sequence goes on along the minus strand of JADFUC010001663.1, from coordinate 17,127 downwards.
ATTGTTTATAGTGTTGCATTCATCATGGGAAACACAAGAAGTTCTGGTTAAGAATTCAGGACTTGCACAAATTCCAGCAAAAATCACTGGACCAAAGGCTATCCAAAGACAACGGGGTCCACAACCATCTTGAAATATTCCGGCACACATTCCACAGAAGGAACTTTCAACTACAACAGAAGGAATTGAATGAGATAATCGACAAAGTACAAATTTAGAGTTGGGAGGGAGCAGTGAGGGGCATAACTATTGCAAATATAGCTTCTAGTGTTGAAATAGAAAGAATCAATAGTGAATATTATTATTATTTATTGCATTCATTGATTGATTGTATAGTTGTTAGGAATGATATTGTTTTCATAAATAGATTAGACTTGCAGTGTATAAATATGTAACCTTATACAAAAATACAAGAGAATTATTTCTCATACCCAATTCTTATGCTATTAGGCCTTAGGTTCTTCCTCGCGCCTTCCTCTTCCTACAACAAACATACCGATTCAACCTCAACCTCACAAAAAACTAAAAACGATTCGTAAGAAAATCTCGAATCACAAATCAAAACCAATGGCCTGATATATAGTCAGGATAACTCGTCTATTAAAATAACAACATTCTCACCGACAACTATTCTAAATGATCGCACCGTGAAAAATGGTCATACATGAAGAGGTAAGTCATTACCTTACCGGGTGATCTTGTCAACCCGAGATAACACCCCTGGCACGATTCAGGAAAGCGTAGAACTCAATTGCATGGCAATGGCTGCTGAATTCAATGATTTATAAAGAAAGAACTAAGCATGTATTTCCCACAAAGAAAAAGAACTGGGATGATTGTAAAATCACAGAATCGATGCGTAAAACAACTCGCAAGTGTTTGAAACCAAAACACAACTAAAGGAGATCAAACAAGTAAGTACTTATCCTCAAATACTATGCCGATCTTAAGAAACTATGGCAGAAATCGACCTTATGTGAGGAAATAAATCCTCACAAGGTGATTGTGAAATAATAAATACAAGAAAAGAAACAAATGAATGAAGTTTACGAAATTCCCTTGTCGGACTCAATAACGACCTGGGATGGTGTCAAGTAAAGGATCACAGAAAGTTCTCATTCCCTAAAGACTGCCAGTTCTCTCACGTATATCCGTAGAATCCCGAAGTGGCTCACGCCTCCAAAAAAGGAGACTTTCAACAAAGTGAAAAATCTTCTTTTTTTTTATTATTAAACAACCGCAAAGTTCACCCACCGCCTCTAATGGTTAATCGAACCAAATTCAACAATGATTCTAAAGGGGTTCAGATGAAAGAGACCTCGTGTTACTTACTGGGTTATAAACCCGTCACACCAAGATCGGGTTGATGGAAATTCATGGGTAAGCCTCAAGCACTGGGTCTAAATGAACAAGGCGAATGGAGGGAATTTTAATGCAACCATCGGGCGACAAGTGGTGGGAGCTGTAATTCCGTAACTTAGAGAAAAACAGGGATACACTACCGTAACTCAATCGTGAGAGTCACAGCCTCAACTTTACCAAAGAACAATCGAACAAATTCGAGCACTATCATACCAAGCCGGCTACTCAGTTTATCACCGCGGAGCCTCATGCCTGCCGCCAAAACCGGTAATATCATTTCTACTTCAACCCCTTGGATAATTAATTGTGAGCTAAAGGAAGATATTTAATTTAATCTATCTTTTGTTTATTTATTCTATCCCTAATTATTATAACTAAAACCCTCAGATTAATGGAAATCATCATCACCGGGTGTAATATAGGATAATTGACCATCGAATCACTCAAAAAAATCAAAATCAAAACGTAGATGTAATACGAGTAATCGCACGTAGAAAGTCCCTACATTTTAATCATGTGGTAAAATAATTAAGGCATCTTAGAATCAATTGCCCATATCGAAGTTCCAATCAAACGCTTAGAGGAGCTTAAACGAACCAATTGAATTAAAATTTTTGAATCGAGAACCCTAATCAAATTAGGAGAATCGGTGAGGAGTACGTTAAAAATTCGCACGGAAATGCTATTCTACAAAGAAAGCAAGTGGAGATATTATAATTTCTAAAAGCAGTAGTTATTAAAGAATGTGTTATATGTTCAAGAAAATTACCCAAAGAATTTACTATCCGCTAGCAAATCGAATCTCGAGATAATAATTGCAGAAATTAAGTTTGCAAACTCCGATTTATGTATCTTTCAGGATCAAACATCGGGGAAGATGATTGGCAGTTCTAGGATTCACAATGACCTTTATTTTTTTAATGCACGTTTAAATTTTTTCGCCTCGCTTTATTATCTTGTACTTTTTGATTACGCATGTGATTTTAATTTTGTAAGGACTATGATACTTTATTTTGGCATTATCGGTTTACATCCTACCTTCAATATTTAAAAAAAATTGTTCCCCGACCGCTTGAATAAATGATACGAACTTACAAAGGTGATATTTGTCGTACTTGCCAAACACCCGATCGAGCCTACCACAAAAGAGTTATAACCCCACGAGTCCTTTCTCCATTATCCATAGTGATTTATGGGGTCCATCTAAAAGTATTCACATCAAACGGGAAGGAAGCTGCTCATCACATTTATTGCCGATCACACCGCCTAACTTGGGTTTATCTTTTAAAACATAAAACAGATGTATTTCAATGCTTTCAAATTTTTTTCAAAATGATTCAGACACAATTCCAAACCTCTGTGAAAATTGTTCGTACTGATAATGGTACGGAATTTTTTAACTCTACCTTGAACAATTTTTTGGAAATAATACGGCATTTAAACGCATCAAAGTCATAAGACGTATACACCCAACAAATGTGTACTGAACGTAAAACGCCATTTATTGGAGTTGTACGAGGTCTAATGTTTACTATGCATGTTCCAAAAAAATACTTAAGGGAGATGCCATTCTTACCGCCGCATATTTAATCAATCTACTTCCTAGTCGGACTTTATGTTTTGAAAACGTTTATTCATCCTTTAATAAACTTATCCTCATCTAATTTCCCCGAAATCTATCTTTTAAAGACTTTTAAAGCGTACAACTTTCATCCATATCCACTTCCCGACCATATCGACGAAACTCGACCGATCTACAAAAACCTGCTTTCATCAAGTACTCATCTACTAAAAAAAGGTTACTCAAGTATTTTGTCCTCAAACTAGTGGAAATTTTGTATCACTTGATGTCACTTTTTTGAAACTCACTTATTTTCACTTCCAGGGGGAGAACAATAATGAAGTTAAAAATCGTGGGGAATAAATGTCCCATCAACTCAAGTTATACATCAAAACTTTGAAAACGCTGAAAACCCCAAGCGATTTTACATATGAAACTATTAATCCAAAATTAACGTAGACAAAGCGCTCGAACCGAAAGACTTAATCGACCTGGACTGTGATTTTGTTAGAATAGAATCAAACTTCTCAACACAACCTGGTTCTAATCCCTAGTATCAACCTATAAAAATGATCTAGATATACCCATTTCCCTTAAAGGAATTAGTGTTGACATCATGCTTGAAAGATATGCTGGTTTATGTGGTTGTATTAATCATGTTGAAAGATATGTGGTTTATACTAATCAGTTTCTAACTTTCAAGCTTTTACCGCTACCTATCCAATATTATAAATTCCGTGAATATGTAGGTATTGTGAGTTCCAAAATGGAGAAATGTTTGCTGGAAGAACGGGCACTAAAAAGAATCAAACATGGATCTTAGTCAACTTACCACCGGAAAGAAAAGTAGTTGGATGTAGACGGGTGTTTCATGTCAAGTATAATGAGAATGGAGAAGTTGGTTGGGGATATAAAAGCCTGCATCACAGAAAAGGGATTCACACAAGCTTACGGGATCTAATTTTGCACATTTTCCCCGGTTGCCAAATCAATATCGTCCAATATTAATCTCTCCGGTAGCAGAACTCCTCGATTGGCAACTTCACCAGCTAGATATAAAGAATGCTTAAATGGAGAACTGTAGAAGAAAAGTATACGATACAACCCCGTGGATTCGAACAGCACCAACGTTAAGCGCAAGCTTCAAAATCCTTTTACGGCTTAAAACAATCACCATGATACGGTTCAATAGGATTCTCAAGTTATATAAAGAAATCGATACAAACAGATCAAAACAGATCGCACCTTTTGCTTCTATCAAACACACGTAACGGTAAGTTAACAATATTGATTGTCTATGTGTATGATATTATCGTTACAGGACACGACGAAATAAACCATACGAAAAGTACTACTCAGAAAGAATTCCTAAGTCAACGACTAGTATTTACTTAAGCATTTCTTGGGAATGGAAATACAGGAGTCAACATGGAATCCTCAGCCCACAGAGGAAGTACACTTTGATCTTCTAAAGGAAACAGAATATCAGCGCAGCAAGAATACTCCAAGAGAACTCCGAACAAAGATTTAACGCTTCGCCGGTTGTGTCGACGTAACGACGTATCAAAATTAAATGGGAAGTTTTTATCTATCTTTCACATACTGTAATCTCGACATTGCACTCTCGCGCTAGCCTCAAGCAGCCTCAAGATACGATAACTCCCCGTCAGTGGAAACCTCGATTACAGAATTCTAAAGTATTTGAAGCAAAACCAGAAAATGACTTTTTTCAAAAAAAAAACCGTAAGACAGAACAATCAAAGTGTTCATGTATTTGTATCGACAAGACTGGCTTGACGATGCGAGATCTACCTCTCCGAATATCAGACCCTAGTCCGGGTAACTCCAGCGACATTACAGTTGTGCTAAAACAAACGTGGTGTAGTTAAGCACCGTCAACATGTAAGCCATTTAATTCTACGGAGCGCGAAGTAATACGGGTCAAAAAGATTATACGGCTAACTTAATATGAAATTTGAATGACTAATCAAACTCTACCGTGACAATCAAATAAAGAATAATTAGTATAACACACAACTCAGGCAACATGACCGTACAACCATGTCAAGTAGATCGACACTTCATCAAAGAAAACTCAAGTCAAAATCATAAGAATTGCCATGTTCTACCGACAACAATCGCGTGACACTGGGAGCCAGATATATGTAACCTTATATGTTATATAAACGCAAGAGAATTATTTCATACCCAATTCTTTAATAACTTAATTGAATATGTATAAGGTAAAATTCTAAATTTTAATAATAAAAAATTTGTTTTCCAAAAAAAGCTAGAAGAAGACTGCTCCCTGCTCCATGCTTATTACTCCACCGAAACGGGCCTAAATTTGGTGCAACTTAAGATACCCATGCGGTTACATATTAGTTTTAAAAATATAATCGCTTTTTCTTCAATTAATCCATTTTTGGGCAAACTAGCTTAATATTAAAGTATCGACGAAATAAGATACATACGAACCGTCCTAATTATCAGCCTATTATACCAGTTTTGTTATTAGTTTAATGGTCCGTTTATTTTTCAAAGCTTTTAATGTAGTTAATTTAATCATTCACCATGCTTTGAGTACAAAAAATAATTTTAACTGTGTTAATATAGGTTAATGTAGTTAACATATTAACTCTATTACCCTCAAATATTTCACCCCCCAAATCACTGGGTAATTAAATTTTCATTTTTTGCCGGAATTTCCACAAAAACCCATCAATATTTTTTCCCTCCAAAAATTATATTATAGCTTATCGTTCCCTCCAAAACCCACCCACGGATCTCACACATTTTTCTTGTAGGGATCAAATCTTATTCTCCAATATTGTTTTCACTATTCATCCCAATTTTATACTGATTCAACAAAGTTAACTACTATCGGAAATTTGATTTTTTCCTTTTTTTTAAATTAGAATTTAAAATTATTTGCAATATAGACTTATAATTGATAACGAAAGCAAAAAAATTGCAACGGTACTCTTGTATCGATGTTCTTGAATTATACATTCGGTATAGTTAAAGATTAACCTTTAGTTTTTGGTCGATGCTGAATCGATTTTATTAAAATAAGAATATAAGCCGAGATTATGTAGTATTTTGTATGAAATGTGAAGTTGTGCCCCATTTTCTTTTGGTTTCATTACCATCCACCTTCTTCAAATAAATCATGGCTGGAAATATTGAATTACATCGCATTTGTTTTGGAGTTTTTTCCTAGTTTTATGTTTTTGATTCTTGTATTTCTAGTTTATCTTATTCATAAATGTTAATCTAATTTGTTTACATTTATTTAGATTTAGAATTTTACTATTAATATAGCATGCGATAAGCCGATACGTAATTATACTTTTGTGGATCATCAGCGTCTCTCTATTCGACATATTGTAATCGGGTGGTCGACATTCAGCATTTTGCGTCGGGTAGATGGACGACTTAATGCCTATTCTAACTTTACTGACACTGGGTTGTTAGCGCGGGTACTTCGCTTTTCGATACACGACGCCAACGGCATTTTAACTGAAACGACGATGACAAGCTGGCAGATATCAATAACGAATCTACAAAACTAAGATCTTCGTAAGAGAAATCCTAATAAATGTAGTTATATGTAGGATATGATTCGCATGAGCTGCATCTACATTTTATAACTGTGAGTTATTACAAAACATGGTGGCTCGTCATGAACAACTAGATTTTTAAATATCAAGAGCAAATAGCCATATTTTTGTATATCAGTAAGTATAAACAACAACAGCAAATGTAATGGATTTTTTGGTCGCCTGGAGAAGTTATAAGTCGACATTTTCACAATGTCTGTTGTCAGAATAGAATTGTGAGGAAATATTTATTAAATGATTTAATCAAGGCCGACACCGCAGTAAATCAAGACGACCCAAAGTTCTATCCTTATTTTAAGCGTTAATATTATATTCCTTTCTACTTCCATTTGTGAGTCAACTTTTTACGTATAAACATAAACATAACCATAGAGTATATTACTTTAGGACTACATAAAGAGCTAATACGGAACCCATGTCCGAGTAAAAGTTCCCCGCCTCCTTCGATGCTCCTAAATACTGAGAAAGATTATACTTTCCAAAATATTTTGGCAAATTTTTATACATTCGACTTAAAATTTACTCCATGCTTTTAGCCGGTCAGGGACCTGAACATCCTGACGCCGTGATATTAAAAAAATGCATTGAAAAGACCATTTAGCTTAAAATTCCTAAAGGTAATTTTCTTAAAAGATTGAATTATATTTTAACAATTATAAACATAAAGCTAATATTTTAAGTTTTTAATAGAAAATACTATCTTGGGCGACGCGGATTTCAAGTGATGAATTCATGCTCTCTTCCACCTTACCGTGGAGAACTATTATCATCTAAATGAATAATGACAAATTCACTAAGGACTCTTCGAGAACTTTTTAACTCAAGGCCATTCTTCATTAAGAAACATAATCAAAAAGCGAAGCACCTATATCCATCTTTCGAGGAATCATTTCGATCACGATATGCTTATAGGCCCCATACATGGATATATCGTATGCAAGCACAAAATCATGTTGTTACGGAGGAAGGTCCTACATTAGTTTCAACAGTTCTCAAGCATCAACATTAGCTTTTTAATTATTTACGGAGGATGCTTAATGTTTATCGGGTCAACTCTTTGTGCTTACTTTGGCGTGATGTTTAATTATTTATGTAGATGTTTAATGTTTAATGTTTATTGGGTCAACTTGCTTTCAGGTCAAATAGGCCCTATGTTAGTATGGTTTTATGTGAACTTGCTTTTAGTTTACTTTGTTAAAGATGGTTTTATGTTATTTCAAAAGTATTATTCATTTTTTAAGTAGCAAGATATTCATTTTTTATGGTTTAATCTCTCTGCTGGGTAGTACTGGAAACCCAAATGGTGTTAGCGACTTCATTTTGTTTCTGGGAGTATTTATCGAAAGATATCCAAGCATGTTCTATTAAATGTGATTTATTTTTATTACCGAGGCCAACCATTTTAGTTCTCACACTACTAATAACCGCAAAAGAGACGGAAAACCCGACTCCAAATTTGGAGCCTGACGGAGCCGGCCTTCACTTCGCCCGAAACTCAAATCGCTTATATGGTGTCGTTTTGAGAATGTGATTGCCGATATTAAAAATTCAAAAAAAAATATAAAAAATAAATAAAATAGGCCCCGACTCCATACCGTCTCCAATGTTTATAAAAATAATTATAAAATTTAAATATGCCCGACTCCTTCCCGTCTCCATTTATAAATTTAAATATGCCCGACTCCTTCCCGTCTATCGACAAAGAATTATAAATAAAAAATTACCCCCGTCTCTATCCCGCCTCCATTCCTAAATATTAATTCAATTCAACCCCCCCCACTCCTCATCGATCTGCATTAATCCCCACCCCCCAATTGTCGCCGCCGATTTGCCTCCTCCCCTTGTCGCCGATTTCCTCCTCCCCCCACGAAACGGCCGGGCGGCTCACCACCACCACCTTATAAATCGCCTCCTCCTCTCATAGTTCCGCCCGCCCCCTCCCCCACCACCACTACTATAAATCGCCCCTCCGCGGCCCCCTACCCCCCCCAAACAATCTCAAAGTCACAAAACTTCATCAAATCTCCTTTACAATTGATTAAGTAATTTGATTACGTTTAATTTTAGTTTATTATTTGTAATATTTGATTATGCTTAATTTTTGTTATTATTTGATTATTTGACATGTTGGATTATTCGATTATGTCAATTTTATTATTTGACATGCTCGAATTTGTTTATTATTTTTATTTATTATTACGAATTAGTTTATTTTTAATAATATTTCAAATAATAGTTGAATATAGTTGAATATCATGGAATAGTTGATTAGTCGTCATTTGAATAAATAGATACTATGTCAATATCGTTGAATATAGTTTAATATAGTTGAATATAGCGTAGTTGTATGTATTGAAGGAATTGTCAATAGTTGATTAGTTGTCGCTTGGAATGGCTCAATAGTTTAAATTGGTCAATAAATAACGTTGATTAGTATATAGCTAAATTATTAACGGTTGAATAGTATACTATCGTTAATTACTGAATAAGATACTAATCGTTAAATTGTTAATTAGTTAATTTGTATGCTTTAATTTAATGAAATTGTTAATTAGTTAATGGTCGAACCCCATAGTCAAATTGTTAACGGTTTAACTTGGCCAAATTAGTTAATTGTTAACGGTTTAAACATTAGTTAATGAAATCAAGTTAGTGAAACGGTTTAAATTAGTTAGTGAAATCGTTAACGGCATAGTTAACTCGTTGCTGAAACGCGTGAAGCGTTGAAATCGTGAATAGTTGTCTTTGCTAGTCAAGTTAGTCAGAAAAAGTTGTTAATCGTTATTTATGAATAAGTAATCGTTAGTCATGGAACACTTTATACGTCATGAATAGTTGTATTTACTCTCAGGAATAGTCACAAGGGTCAGTGTTAATCAAGAAGTCGTGAATAGGCTTAATCGTTAGTCATGAACGGTTTGAATAGTTAAAATATTTCTAATTTGATTGCATGACGGCACGTAAGTGTAATAATAGGAAATGTAGCCGAGAAGATAAGAGAACGACAAGGCGCCGACCCTCCAAAAAGCGCCGAGGACTTCCGGTATTCAGATAATGGAAATTCGACGACTCGCCTGGCCCCTCAGATAGCAGCCAGCCTCCCCTCCAAGACGACACGCTTGATACACACAGGGGCCGGGAAATGTTCATCGCCGGTATCGACGACGCCGGGTTCAAGTCACCACGCGTCTTTTCCTACCGCTTCTGTGGACTCACGGGATTCGCGACGAGCCCCGCCATGCCTCGCGACGCTGATTGACGATGATGAAAGCGACGGGATCGACTGACGACTGGCCAAGACGCGCCAAATAGACGCCCGCCGCATTTGAGAGATTTGACCGTCCACTCAGACGGTCCCCTACGGGCGTAAGCTTGGAATTAGAGATCCGCTTACAATCTGTAAGTCCTCATAATCAATTGCCTAAATTACTGAAATAGTTTTTTATTTATTTATGTGTATCAACTTCTTTAATGCTTTGGTTTTTTAATACTTTAGGTCACGCGCCGCTCACGTGAAGCCGGGTTCTTCCGCATGTACGACGCGGGGTCGACGTTCTCGCCTCGCATGTGACGACGAGATTAGTACCTACATCCGAGATCGCTCTGGCAAGTCTTTTCGCAAGAATAAGAAGTTTAAAATATTTCAGTGAATTATAGTCTAATTAGATTTTGTTTTATTTGTTTTTCTGTGAGAGATATACGATAAAGAATCGGACGATGCAGTTGTGCCCAACCGATATTCGAGCGAGACCGCTGTAAGAAGCCGGAGAAACTGACGGCCATAAAGAAGACTCTCGAGGGCAAATTTGATTTCGTGGTTCTAGTCGACATAGCCAGCCCGGCTCAGCTTCGTGTACCGTCCGATTGAGCAAGATTCTTATTGACGCTCGACAGCAAAGGCCGGATCGCGGTAGAGACAGAGAGTCGACCGACGAGCCAAGGGAGCGGCCTGTGTGGCTGACGCCCAAAGATTCATTCGAAGAAAGCCACCGTCGACCGGCCGGGTTGGCGAGGTGCATATAAATATTTGTTTTTAATTTTGTTTTATTTTACTCATAATTATTTGTGTTGAATTTCTAATAATCGCATTCCTTATTTGTATTACGTGAAAGTTAAGTCTGGAAGTTGGTGGTTCACCATCGGGTATCCCGACGAAGCATGCAATGCAAGGTAAGGATATGATACCCCTCGGCATTCCGGCCAAGATAATTTACAAAAGGTCGTGACACGGCATTTGTAAGTATATCGCTTTTGTCCATACTCATGCGGAATAGTAGTCGCGAATAAGGCCCGCGAATAAGATTATGAACGTGTTATACGTGAATAGTTGTGAATGCAGTTTATACTTGTTGTTGATTATATATCGAATCGTGTATGTTGTCAGGAATGATTTCAGGAATAGTCGTGGAATGCCAGATACTTTTCGCTTATACTTGTTGTTAATAGTTTATGGGTTCGCGGCATAGTTGTTGGTTTCTGCTTTTTATGTTGTTTAGTTTACGATTTGTGAATAGTTTATAGCTTTATTATATTTCGCTTATACTGTGAATTGGTGGTTTGAATTTCTTTGGTTTACAAACGTGGAGCCTTATTATGAACGTGTTCAAATACGTGAATGGGGCATAAGTAGAATTTTAATGGTGCTTACTTGAGAAAGACAAAGATCCTTGCCGCTTCCACCGCTAAGTGACTTCGCGATCTCTCCACGACGCCCAGCGGATCGCAAGGCGCGTGCTCGCGCCGCGAGAGCCTGTTGCTCAGCTCACGGGTGATGATCCGCTTACACCACCATCACCCGCCGTCAGGTTGGGTTCGAGGAGCTTTAATGCTCAAGCGAGGAGGCAAACGAAAGAAAGAGGCGCGAAGAGTGAGCCGTTGCAGCTCTCATGAGGAGTCGGAAATGCACTGACAAGTGAGTGAGTTGGAAGTTCGGGCGTTGAAACCGAGGCCGATTACAGTCAGTTCCCCGCCCATGTCAAGTTAGTAAGAGGGCAGACGACGTTAGCTCGCCAAGATTCCACATGGTAGCTCGAAGGCGACTGTATTGTTGGGTCTATAGCTGGTGGACGACACTCCACTACCACGCCTCCCCACGTGCCTCCCGCCTCGGCACCTGCACCGCCTCACCCGATTTCCCCCACATGTCCACCAGATTTGTTTCACCCCAAGATGAGCATGTAAGGGTTGGGATTGACCTATCAGATATTGAACTATTTGTAAAATACGCACTTACATTTGATCAGGCATGCATATTCATATGATTGAATACTTGTATTTCATTTTATATTGAATTATTTGTTTTGTTTATTTGTTTATTATTATGTTTACATGTTGCTTATTGGTTATCGATTAAGTATGATTGAATAGCTTGTTTACATTTGCTTATTATCAATAGTTACTTGGTGTGTCGAAGTGCTATCCGATCTTCTTTTAATTTATCTACTAAATGATCGGAGACGGGATGGAGTCGGTAGAGACGGTGATGAATTAAAATTCCCTCAAAGTGGTACGCAAGCGAGACGGTATTTAATAAATTGGCCCCACGGAGACGGGAGTCGAGACGGGATTATGAAAACGGAGACTCGCTCGTAGACAGACTTTATTAAAAAGTGCACTCTCACATCTTGCCAGTATCAGAATCCCATTCACTTACGCTTGTATTTGTTTAACAAAAATCATTAATTCATCGTATTTAAGCATATTATATGTTTTAAATTGAATCCTAACTAATAACAACTTATATATCAAGCGTACATTTAGTTATATACAACATTCATAATCACATATACCACGATTACATTACACGCAAAGTACGATGTACGTTTATAAGATATTTGTTCATCACTAAATTCCAGTACCTAATTCATCACACGTTAATATAGATAAGAGGTAGCAACTTACTTTTACATTTAATATGTCGGAAAAGATAACATATCACATCAATGCATACATATCCACTAATTCAAGATATTTACTTATCATATCTCCACTAATATTATTTTCTAAACATAATATGTCCATTAATAATCGTGACTTAAATTGTAAAAATCATTACATTTTTAATAAACTGGTACGTGGACTGCCTCTCTTTCCGTCTCCAATTTAACCTGCCTCCAAATTGGCCGCCAATAACGGCATCTGCCCCGAGATGCACTGCCTCTACCCCCCTGCCTCCATATAAGCCTCGTTTTCTACCCGTCTCCACATGGCACGGACTGGCACTCTGCCAACTTCTCGCATTCCCGCCTCCTACAAAATTGGCAGAAATTCAAAAACCACTTTCAAATGAGACTGCATTAATCTTAATATAATGATTCCAGAATTCCCTATATATATCCTTCACATTAACATTCCAACTATTTTTTTTCCCCCAAACCCACCACATAATATCATCTTTTTATGTTATTAATTTCTATTTCCATAATTTTTTATTGTCTACTAAATTAAATTTATTTATTTCAGAAATACTTTTAAAGAGTAATGATTAATACTAATCAATTTTTATTTCTCGTATGTAATTTATATTTTGTTAATATATTTGTAATTTATATTTTGCTACTTTGGCTGTAGGTAATTTGCTTTATTTAATTTTAGGTCAATGCTTGATTTTTTATATAAATTAATGTTTGATGTTTATAAGGAATAAACGTTAATACGCTTTGATGTTTATATGAATTAACGCTTGATCTTTATATATGAATACGACGCTTAATATGTATTTGTTCTATGAATTGTTATATTTTTATGTTTGAATCTTTGATGTTTTATATTTGCTTGTGAAATGACGAATTGAATCTTTTGATATTTGTTTTATGATTTGACGGGTTTTTCATGCCAGTAGCTCGTTGGCCGCATGCTATTGCAAAGAACCGGCCGCTTTTAAAAACGCAGGCGGCGCTTCTGACGAGACGGGCTTGACGGAGTTTGAATTGCGCATCGGGTCTTCCAAACGACGGAGCCTGCAGTGAGTCGGATCAGACGGCTGTGAAACGGAGCCTGGCCGCGAAATGGTTCTATGAGCCTGCTTCGAGCTCCAGAACACAGACGGCCTGGAGTCGGGGAACATGGCACGGCTCGGTACGCGACCGCTGGCATCGGTAATGAGTCGGTTATATCGGGTCGAGTCGGTCATTTCGAGACGGTCGGAAGTTTATTGGCCCGGCATATTCTATTGGAAATGAATGAGACGGTATGATTTAGAGACGATAAAGGCGTTGGTGAAATTCTCGATCTATCCCGCCTCCAATTGATAAATAAAGACGGCTTAAACGATCTGCCTATTTTGCCCATTTCTCAAGAGCGACACGTGAAACGTAGCTAAAGTTGTTTTTTACTTCATTAATTTAATAGGTAATAGATCCATGATTCCATGTTAATCAAGGAAAAAAGGTTAATGGCATATCTTCTTTTCTCTCTCAGATGCGGAGATAGTTTGGTGCTAAGAAGAGCCAATGAACATGGGTGCTTACCAATACATTACGCCTCGTCTATGCACTGCAACAGCTGTGGGCAGGGTTATTTTGATGTTATCAGGCCAGATTGTGAATTTGGAGAAATGATATCGATATAAAGCTTTTAAGATAAACGTCAGATATCATGCTTAATTATCAAATAATATTCAATATTTAATATTTATTTGATTCACCTGCATGTATGACAAATTCGTGATCCAAACAATAGTTTTACCACTCTCACTCTACGCTCACCTACATTCCCAAATTTAAAAGCACTAATGTTTACACTCACCTGTGATTCACCTTAATCCAAACATTATAAGATTTCGCCATAAATATGTGCCACTTATATTATAATCACACAACAATTACATTAACAATATTTTCTACCTATATTTTATCACAGATCGAATCCTAAGATCTTGGTCTAAATATTTTGTTTTTCCGTCAGGCCAAATGTAAGCGGAAAGCCACCCGCTCTGACATCCATATTCTATTTATGTTTTTTTTTCCTCTCGAACGCTCATATTTTCAAATTCTTATACTCATTGTTAAGTCGTAAACATAATAAGTTATTTGACCGATTTTATTGTTGGTCTTTTGCAAATCAGAGATTGTTCTAAGCCTATGATTTTGCAAAAAAAGAATAGCCTTGTGGTTTCATACTTTTATGTTCTCTTGTGAGCACTGTCATACTTCAAGATTTATTGAGAATCGGATTTTTTTCTTTCTTTCTTTCTATGGAAAATCTAGTAATCTGTCATATTATTACAACAATCTTATTGAAACAATAATTGTATTGAAAGTACTGGCTGCCCAAGCAGTAAACAAGTTTAGGCTTGCATCCTCGGCTATTGTTTATGGCCTCGGCTATTCTTTATGGTTAGTGGACGTTCTTACAATGGACCCAGCTTGATTTGTACCACCACGCATTCCAAGGCAGAGACATTATTTGGACATTGACCATTTCACAAAACCATCATTTAGCCTTTCAAAGACGTTTTCATTCTCACTCACGTGCTCAATTTTAAACTTCCCAGCCAGGCCACCCATCCCGTACTACCCCTGCTCAAGACGCTCAACACGTGAGTTCTTGGCGACGGTACCGTTAAGCATGATTCAAAGGGAGCATGAAGAAGACTAATCAAATGTCAAACATATCACACACCACACACACACACACATACACATTTTTATCAGTATTACATGATTAAAGGCCGGCGTTTTGTTTCATGATCCGCTAGTTGTTTAAGTGGTACGCAGAAAGGAGGGGCGACAAGCGCACCTTACCACCCTGCTACACATGCAGGAGAAATGGACAAGGCACCATTCAGCTTGCCACTTCCCACATCATGCATCTGTCCTCCTGGGCCAATAACCAATCATCCAAATCGAGATTTTGACAATTCGACGCTATATAAATGAATTCGCATTTACGGTTTTCTACAGCAAATATGTAATTCGTAGTTTATCCGCAGCATAAAACATATTCATGTTTTTGTTCTTCTTCTTATTATAGTTATTATTAAGCGCAAACTCACACAAATTTCATTAAATTATCATGAAATATGGCAGATGAAAGATTGCGACAACACATTAAGACACGAGTCCGGTCTGAATATTAGGCCTATTATACTAGGTTTATGTGTTATTAGGTTTAAGTATTTGCCTATAAATATAAGTCACTTATATTGTAATCACACAACATTTATTATCAATAATATTCTCTTTCCTATATTTTACTTAACAAGAAGAGACAAGACAGGTAACAAATGGTCATTGGGCACTCGCCGTTAACGAATGAGCACTGGGCACAAACTATTTCATGTCATCCTATGAAATCATGAAATCATCAAAACGAATACTTAATCATTATTGAGAAGAAGTATAATATATATATATATATATATATATATATAGTATATATATATATATATATATATATATATATATATATAGAAACAAAGATTGATAAAGATGAACCTGGATGGATGACAAAATAAGAATCAAGTAGGCCAGTTTATTCAAGATAGCTAGGTTCATTCTCCGGTAATGCATGTTCAATTATTTATTGCAACTATTTTGTTTATTTTGGAATGAAGTTAATTAAGTCAACTTGATTCTTATCTTTGGAGTATAAATTCGTTTCCTTTGTATTTAGAAGTTAAACGAACGACACTATTGAAAATAAAACGACAAGTTTTTTTTTATTTGGAAAACGTATGACAAAAGATTTTACGTGTTGTTCAATGTTCCGAACAACCAAAGTTAACAATAACTTGACAATCTGCCATTATAAACATTGTTTTTTTCGCCGTCAATAATGCTTAATGATATGTCCTTGCAAAAATGTAAATGATAAAAAAGGGCTTTCGTCAGTAGAGATTGTATTGCATTTTATTGTAGTAGATTGTATTGCATTTTTTGTTGTAGTTAATATCGGTCGTATAAGATTATAATATCAATCAAGTAGTCGTGAAAAATTAGGATCACGACTAAGGATGCTATCGTGAGACCAATACAATTATCCTGTAAAGATAAATGCTGTTTCTAAGAAAAATAAATGAAATTCTCAAGGACTATAAAAGCTCATGAGCTCGATTTCCTTACCAACGCTTTCTATTTGCATCGTCACACCTTTAATTGCCAGAATGCTTGAAATAAGCAATGAGTGTCTTTTTCCCCATGGCTTCTGCAGTCGAAGTATTCATGGGCCTTGCTCATGACCATCAAACTTCTCTTCTTCTCCTCTGCTTAATAACTGATCATGGATAGTCCCCCACTTCCTTTCTCCATAGTTTCTTTACTCGGTGTCCGGGGCACGCTCACGAGGGAGGTCAGATGCTGCATGCTTTCTCCGATAGCGTTTCCCCGGAAGGACGTGTCTACCGCTTTCCTTTTGGAAGAACTCATGTTATGAAGGACGGGAAGCGGAGTTCTCCAATACTCGCCCGGAGCGAGCTCCACGACCTTTTCCCATTTTCAGCTTAAGGTAGCCCTTTCCTTTCAATTTTTATATCTCGCTTTACTCTTTGTTTTAATGATAACATTTTCTGTAGGCTGCCACAATGCTTATGGATTATTCTTAAAGTGGAAGCAATACGTAACTGAACGAAAGCATACTGAG
>JADFUC010000643.1:0-170432 GCA_019722365.1 Lithospermum erythrorhizon | reverse complement strand
ATGGTATGCTTCGTTCAGTTACGTATTGCTAACTGTGGCCTGTGAATTACTTTGCCGTCCACAAACAGATCCCCTAAAACCAAATTCATTTTCAATAGAGAAAACAAAAGGAGATTACCATGACAAACATAGGTACTTTTTTAACTAACCTCCATAATCCTTGTTGGGAACATCAAGGTACGAATCAGGTAACACCCACAGAACACCGGGTTGTTCTGTAATTCAATGATACAAAATAAAAAACAAGGGTGGTAATGAAGAATAACAACCGACTCATTAAGAAGCTTATAGTGAGAAATTATAACAAATACCCAACATTATGCATTGTGGAGGACTTGGTACCTTTGACTTTGTAGGAAAGTTCTTCAGATATTAAAGCGCCAAATCCTGTGTATGTCGTGGTACAAACAGAATATATTTTCTTCTTCGCCTCTTCTTCGCTGCATAATCATAAGCAATACTAAAAAAACAATAACAAAATCTATATGGATTATGCATCTATCAACAATTTTTTGGTTTTGCCTACAATCTGATACTCCGCAAAATGAGATAACATTTTTTTGTGCAGAAAAGCCATAAATGCATGACAACTATACAAATGTGAGTAAGCACTAACAAGTCCACTTTCACTCATATATAGTAAGCACTAACAAGTCTACTTTCACTCGTATATATATTCTACGGCTTTCTCTTAAGCATCGAAGCCTTGAGAGAACTTGTAACACAACAAAAAAAGTAGTAAGTAATTCTTAGGACTCAAAAAACCAAGCACTCGGCTTTATTCAGTTTATTTCACTTGTAGGCTAGCTCTCTTAGTCCAACCCTGAATCATACATTTGCAAAATAAAAACTGAGCATCATCAGTTATAATGCTAACACAACCAATGCTCTCTTGATGATATAAATAAAAATATTGAATGAGTGTACCTTCCGAGGACAGAAGCTAGTGTTTTAACATAAGAATGAAGCATTTCATCTTCAGAGGGTTTAGCATCATTAGGGAAGTCCATAACAATCAACCAATGCTCGTAATCGCATCCGTCTAATAATATCGTCTCCTTCGGCGGTCGGTTGCTCCAGTTCGGAGACGGGTCGTTCAACGGGGAATAACCACCCGACCTGCTGGTCTTGGGTCGGGCCAGTATTCGGGTACTAATAATATTACCATTTTGGGTGTTTTCAAGGAGTATGGGGAGAGTAGCCAGACGCCAACGTGAACAGGCCGTTCGTTTTAGCGCCACCAGTAAAGAGCCGCGTGCGCCGGAGAGAGACATGGTAGAGACAAATGTTCTACTCCAACCACTGCTGTATTTCTAGTACATTTGTAATGGGCTATGGGCTTGGGATGTGTTTTTCCCTTTTTTTTTTTTTTGTGAACTTTCATGAGTTTTAAATACCTTGGTCATTTGAGTAAAAATTAATTGATTTGAATCGGTTGGTTGATGTCGATTTAAATGCTTAGTCGGTTTAATTCCCGATCGATTTTTTGGTTTTTATTAACAATAGTATAATATATGAGTCGTGATTTGAAATTAAAATAAAATATTCGTAGAAATTTATTAGAATACGCGAATCGTAGCATGCTTGTAGATAGTCGTTTGTTTCATTATGACTGTAATTCCATTAATAAACAGATGAAAATAAAAAGAAAGGGTGGAATAATTCAAATAACAGTTCGCAACAAAAATGGAAGAGCAGAAGTGTATAGGTTCACCAAAGGACTCTGCGGATACAAGCCAAAAAAATAAGTAGTTCCGGCGATTCAACAATCTAATTAGATTGCTTCCAATTCCGAGTTAGTTACTTCGACTGGATGAATCCTAGCGACAGAATAATTAAGTCATAATTCGTTGGTTGATTGTATCATTAACCATTTCTTTTTTTTTGGTACGAGGAACTTATCATGAATCCACTGATTTCTGCCGCTTCTGTTATTGCTGCTGGATTGGCTGTAGGGCTTGCTTCTATTGGACCTGGGGTTGGTCAAGGAACTGCCGCGGGTCAAGCTGTAAGAGTGCGATTTAGTTATGTGTTACTCATGTGATCCCATGCCTAATAAAGACTTTACTCAAAATATCAAACAACAAATCAAATCATTACATGAGCCGAAAAGGAGGCAATAATAGTATACCCCTTGAAGTTGTTCATGAGAAAGAGGAAGGCTTTCATAATTCTTGTACTGCTTCAATCTTGATTCGCGATACTTATCACGAGTAAAATTGAGCCTCTCCCACGGAATTCCTTATGTCCTTGCCATTCTTCTGTCTTACTCTAATCCAGCAAAACAATTCATTTCACTTATTTTTGAGAGCTCAAATCCAAAAATGAATCATAAAATTGGATTGTTAGATTCCATCATTAACATAAAATAAATCTATCTGCCTGGGTAAGACAACTTTCTACTCCTCAATGGGAAAACTATTGGCGTTTTTATATGGAGTAGAGCTTCGCCAATTACTAATTATACTAATAAATTTATACAATTAGTTCATCTTTTTAAAATAGTTTCATAATATTACTCTCTAAAAGATTATCACATTTTGAATTTTAATAATATAATTTTTTCAATTTTGAACTCAAATAATTTTTAATGTGTTATATATTTGTTTGGAAAAAATATAACTTTGATCATTTTTATTCAAATCAAACGAGTTTTGGATGTCAATCAAAATTATAAATTTTGTTAATGTTTGACAATAAAAAAACAAAGGTGACAATTTTTTAGAGTTGGAGGGAGTATTTTTATAATTTTTAAAAATTTGATTTAAAAATAATTGATGAACATCTAAAATAAAGAAACATCAATCATTTCATGGAGATTATGAAAAAAGTTGAAATCTTCGTTCTCATGATCCTCCCGGACATACATGTTCTTAGGTTAAAGGAATTGAGTACAAGATGTGTGTGTTAATTGATTTGACGTTTATTACTTAACTAGTTTAATACAAGGACACTCTACTAAGAATGCTTTCGCGCATTGCATGAAATGGAAAAGTTGTCACCGCTATAAATTCTTCATCATTATGAAAAGATATATTTTTTAAAAATTTAATGGCGTTGATCACGCATGTTTCAAAGCGATCTATTGAATCACACGTGTTTCCTGATAAACATTCGATGCCGCGTGTTTGGTATTCTCGGCAGTGCATTCGTCGAAATTAATGTTAAGTTTGACTTTTCGGTTTTAATTTGACATGGGTAAAATTGTCGACACTTATTTTTAGATCGTTTTTCGGTTTAATAAAATTTTTGAGGCAAATATTTATCAGCGTCAAATATTACATTAAAATTAATCCGTCGATTTTTTTTTTATTAAAATTAGTCTCATCCAAATATTTGAGGCAAAATTTTAATAAATTTGAAAAATTATCTCAAAAGCGAATTTTTGAACAATTTTACCCCACGGTGTCCCAAAAAATCAAATTGCATCTATTTTGATGGAATGACTAAATGACTCGCGTTACAGCATCATAAATGGGTTATGTTGAAACATGTGTGATAAAATAATTGACGTTTTACATCTTATGATGGGCATGTCGTCCCAACACAAAAATCAAAGAAACACAAATAATATATTAAATGAATAAATATGCATTTGGTGTTGTTGAAAGCGTCTCAATCGTATCCATGCAGCTTTTGAGTGTGAGGGGCTCCAATATACACACCAAAAGCAGTAAAAATGTGAAGGAGAAATTGTTATTTTGCTTTTTTAGACAACGGCCTTATAAGCTAATAATGTAATAAAACAAGCGAATTCTTTTAATTCTTGTGATAAAACAAATTCTTTGAGTGTTACTCTAATTATAAACAAAATAAGAAATAAGCTACTTATTTTCAGTTTATAAGCAAGTAAATCTCGACATAATTAGCTTGTTAGGCTAAGCATGTTATTAGCTTTTTTTATTTTTATAATTTAAGAATGAATTAAATAATTAATTACATACGAATGAGTTAAATAATTAATTACATAAGAATGAATTAAATAATTAATTATAATAATATTAAATAATTAATTATATAAGAATGAATTAAATAATTAATTACTTTATAAGAAAGAATTAAATAAATAATTACATAAGAATGAATTAAATAATGATGAAAATGGCTAAAATTGCCGGTGTGCGGCTTGATATACAACAGCGAATTGAATTTAAATACAACACGATAAATAGTTGAATAAGTTAATTACATCTACATGTTAATTTACAATGGCGTCTTGATTTTCAATCACAATCTTTATCGGAGGATCGGTTAATCTTTGATTGTGTGTAGGCTAGAATTAAAAATTTAGCAAAATTAGTATATATACAATGTAAGCAGTGATTCGTTTTGAGAGAGATTGGATGCTACCCAAGTATAAAATGATTCCTCATTAACGTTGCCCAAGTCAAGTCTTCTGTTGGCGTCAAAGATAGTGGAAGGCAGTTGTTCCCTTGAGCCCCAGCTGAGTCTATATATGTTATACATTATGTATTGATCAAATGGGTGAATTGATCCAAATCATAATTATATATATTATCTATTAAAAGGAATGTAGTATAATTGATTTCATTGTATTCGGGGAGTAATTATATATATTTATCTATTATATTATGTATTATTGATCAAATGGGTCGAGATTGATCAAATCATATGTTCTATTTTATATAGTATTAGCGATTTAATTTGATAGTGTAATAATATAATATAGTGTAATTGATTTAATTTGATAGTATTCAATGTAATATTACTTGACTATCTTTAGGTTTTACCCGTAAACTTTGCTATTGATATGCTATCTTTTAAATTCAAAACTACGAATTATACTAAACGTTAACTTTGCAATTCAATGATACTAAACGTTAACTTTGCAATTCAATATGATTTGACACATAACTTTCCCCAAAAGCAGGAAAAAAGCAATCGAATTAAGCGCATTTAAAAGCTAACAAAAGCGAACAAGTTTGGTATTTGTTGCTAAACAAAACGAATTGACCAATGTTTATAAGAAAACAAATTTGTTTGTTGTTGTTTGTAAAAACTAGTTAATTCTACCCTTATTAGCTTACAAAATGCTTAATTATCTATATCCTACTTAACAACTAAAGATCTAACATAATTTGTTTGTATATGTAAATTTGATTAAATATAAATAAAGTATATGTTAAAATTTGATTATAATAAAATAATATTATGATTAATTAAATAATATTTTTTAATAAACTATAAATTCTAAATCGATATAAAAAATATTTTATCCTTTAATAAAGTATTTTTTATGATTAATAAGAAACACGATAAAGTACCTTTTGGGGATATATTAGTAATAATGTCAATGACTTAATAAAATACTTTTTTACTCATGTCAAGTAACTTGGGGACGAGAGGGAGTATTTATCATGTTAAATAGATTCTTTTGTATAAGCCTTATTTATCATGTCATTCGGGCAATGTCCACTTTGACTTGAAATTTAATCGTGTCATTGAAATATATTTATCATGTTACATAGATTACTTGTATAAAATGAAGTTTATATTGAATAAAATACATGTTGGTTTGACATAATGGGTGAAGTGGAATGTAATAACTTGGTTAAAATCTTAATATTATTGAAATAAGTATCTTGAATTCTTTAGGTGGAGTATTTGAGGAAGCTGAAAAATTTCAGTTGAATAGTTGAAATACAACGAATCGATTAGGTTGGTAATGCATTCTGATTATTTAAATTTTAATGTTGTAATCGGATAAGTAATAAATATTAGTTTAGATAGTAATATAATTTGGTGTAGAAATGTTGAAATATTTGGAAGTTGGTTCGAGAGATAAGTTAAAGCGAGAGTATCGATTGAATTAAAGCGATCGGGGTTCGCACGTAAAACTATTGGGCCAACCGTAACTTATAAACCAACCAAGCCCAAAAGAAAAAAAAAAAAGATTGGCCTTCTTTAACTTAGCCTTTCAATGACGTCTCCGCCATTTATTATTAATTGTATTTTGGGTGTGTTTTTGATTAGGCCGGGCATTAGGAAAGGCACTTGGATCGTTAGGTAGGGCGTTTCTTATTACTAACGAGGAGAGTCTTGCTCTGCGGGTGCTACTTTACGTACTTACTTTAAATTGTATGAAACATGTCATTGTGATATGATTATGTGAGAATAGTATACTTGTCATTTTTGTATGATTATGTGTGATTCATTGTGTGAGCCATGATATGATTGTATTTCTGTGGCGTTGAAGATTTGCTTGAGGTAAGTAATAGCTTGAACTCACCGACTCACGTTTCTTGTGTTATATTTAGCCTTCGCATTTACGTGATTACGTGGCCTTGTCGACAACACACGCATTTATGTGGCCTTGTCGGCGATTACAGTTGATTTTTGATTGTAAGGCGTTTGACCATAGTTGCAGGATGATTAGGGGTTAGGTGACTCTCCTTCAACTTGTAGGATATGGCCTTATCTTGTTATAAGAGCGGTAAGATTATCTATGATCACTTTGTTTGTGTGCGTTGTTGGTATTTGGCCTTATCTTTAGTGTATAAGTGCGGTTTGGCCTTATCTTGGGTATAAGGCGGTATGATTATCTATGATCAACTGCTTTGTGTGCATTTCAGTTGTGGCCTTATACTCACGGTATAAGTGTGCTTTGGCCTTATACTTCGGTATCTGGCGGGATGACTCTACATGATCCTTTGCGTGTGCATTGTCGGTGTGGCCTTATACTACGGTATAAGTGCGGTTTGACCTTATACTACGGTATAAAATTGAAGCTTTCTCTATGATCAACTTTCTTTGTGTGCATTGTCGGGTGTGGCGCCTCTTTTATGGTATAAGTGTGGATTTGGCTATATACTTCGGTGCGGTGTTTATTAGCGATTGGTCCGTTCTGGCGGATATTAGGCAGTTGAGCGTATGCTTGGCGTTAGAGATTGGTATAGTTTGGAGATGTGAGATAGATGGTTTGATAGTAGGTGCCTTATTGAGACTTTGTATTATATCTTGACATGTTGTTTAAATTTTCTATGGTGTTGTTTTTATTACTCATTTATTGGTTATGGATATTTATCGGCTTTTAACGTAGATCTGAGTTGGTATTGTCGTTATACATCATTTAAGGTTAAAAGTTGAGTTGGTTAATGGTTGAGATAACTTTTGAATGAGGGCATTAGGTATAAAAATTATATTGGTTCATGCAAATCTATAGATGATGTTGATGATATTTTTATATATAGTGGAAGAGAAGTTGGATTCAAATGTGTTGAAATATATAAGTTATGATCAACACGATGTTGATACCATTGAAGAGGTGAATAGGTTCATGAGCCAAATGAAGAAATTTGGTGAATAGTTCCGTACTTAAGTTATCTAGTTTAAGATATCGTTCTTCGATTGTATTAAGATAATGAAGAAGCGATTTGGAGAGTTCTTATGATAAACATTCGGATAATAATAAATAGGATGGTGTATGACTATATAATTGAGTTGAACTAAGATAATTAGTTTGAGTTGTGATGTTGAGTTGTGGTATGTTTGAGTTGTATATTATATCGGGAATTAGCTATACTTCAGAAAGATAACAAATAGAGAGATATCTCTTGTGATTAAGATGTACTGTGAGTAAGTTGTTGACGTGGTGTGGGTTTATCGGTGTTAGTTGGAAAGCCATTAAGGAAAGATTTATCTTGTGGTGAGTAGCATATAAAATATAACTCTTGAGGTATATAGTCTTTAAATAGGTAAGGGACTTGAATTATCCTTGTTTGTATGATAAGGTGGGTTAACTTCTGTGATATTTGTATTCACTCAGCTTCCTTGACTCCTGTTTTTTTATGGGCGGGCGTTTAATACTACAGGTTGTTCTTGGGATGGCCAGAATGCGTGCGTAGGCTGCGTCTTCGCGGAGGTGGCGATGGTGGCTTGAAGACCTCTCCCAGCCGATTATATTTTATCTTCTTTGGAGTTTTTGTTATGCGTAATAATTATTATTGTTGTCTTGAGTTGTAAAACAAGTTGTTGTTGTTGTATTTATATTATTACTTTTTTGAATTTGTTGTAGTGTTGGTTGGTTGCGATGGGCCAGAGTTGTATTATTTTTATTATCACGTTAAATGAAGTCATTTTTTATCGTTATCGTGATTGGTGATACGATTATTCGAGGTTGATGGCGGTCCCGACCTGGGGCTACGGGCGGGTCGTTACATGGAAGTACGGTCGGCGTGACAAGCGGGGGGTATTACGGTTGTAGGGGATTGATTAAATTGTGGTTTTTGTGATCAATCGTCCAAATTCCAGCCTCGGGTTTCAATAAAGCGTTTGATGTGTATTCTGAGAGTTCGGCAATTAACGGTCATTACGGATCATTTCATTGGTTGAATACGTAGCTAGGATTCGACTATAAGCGAGACATGAAACCGCTCTTTGTCAAATTGTGAGTAGTCCCAACAAATTTTACAATGTAAAATAAATATCTGTACTTTGATTCAATATCAATAAAGACCATCTTTTTTAAATATTTTCATGTACTCGACCTTTTTTTGCATGTTTTGATGTTACAATAAACTAGCAATTTTCCCGATTATATTTATTTTTATTGTTACTAACAACCGAGTAACTTTAATATTAGTAAACAAAGTAGCGAACTCCTTCAGTGTTTGTAAGGAAAATAGCAAACAACTTTTATGTTTGTTTTGTAATAAGCCATTTATCATTTTGTTAATTTGTTAACTAACTTTTTATTTTTGTGTTTGTTACTCTACTAACATAGGGAGAGTTTGTTTGTTTCTTATCTAACATGAGGAGAGTTTGATTGTTTTTTTATCTAACATGGGGAGAGTTCGTTGGGGGTATTTCAGTAATTCCCCCCACTCACTCCCGATAATGATATACTTATTTCGGGCGTGAGCCTAGCATGCTATACAACTTCTAGATTTTTTAACTCTAGATTGTTTTAATAGCTTCGGGGCGTAGACGCAGCGTACCGTGTATTGCCAGATCGTACCCGTTTCGGGGAGGCGTGAGCATGACATGCTATATACAGCTACATAGAAAAATTATTTTTTCTATATATTCCTTCTTTAATTACTTCTATTGTTTCCCAAAGTATAGTTGATTTCTTGAAAAGTTAAATTTTTATATTACCCGTTTGAGTTCAACTTTTCAATAGAAGATCGAGAACTTTAAAGGTGTAAATCTTAGTCACATGAAGCTTGAGAGTGCGATTAATTTTAAATTCTGATCGGATACGGGATAGAATGTTTTATATAGAATGCAGTGCAATTGGGTATTTGTATTTTTTTAATTTATTATTAAATTTATTTTTATATATTTTTATTTATTGTAATATTAATATTTTTATATTGTATTGCCATTTTTATTAATATTTATATCATTTTCACTAAAATTATAGATAAACTTTCAATTTTCAACCGTCATGTAAACATTGTAATATTAATTCATTTGTTTTATATCGAAGCTAGTTGTAGACCTTATTGGAAAATATAATTATATATGTAAAGTAATAAAAATTTGAACTTTAAACTCGAATCTCGCTTGCTTAAAATTTACTCCGTTTGAGCGGGAATTTCGAAGCAGATGCGATAAGCTAATCCTGTAATTTTCTATTACTATAGGTTGTAAATCATCTTTTTTGCTAAAGAGGAAAACACCCTTTTGCTAAAGTACTAACAATTTTCAGTTTTATTTCTTAAGTAACTTTAATTTTGGATCTTGGAAGAGGAATTGTGTGAAGTTATGAATATATTGGAGGATGAGTAGATCCTTTGAATGTAGGATACTCAAAATTAAATGGAAATTAGATTTTGTTTTGGTTTTATGAAAGATGTTTGTAGGAATATTATATAGCAGCATCTTAAATTGATTGATGTGAGAATCGTTATTAGGTGCTCCATTTTATTTTTTTATTAAAGCCAAAATCTAAAACCTTGTTAGGAATCATACCCGTAATCAACTTGATAATTGTGATATCGACAATTATTTCAATTACTCGAATCGGCAGGAATGCCAATCTCCCAAGCCGATGATATAGCACTAATTCAGATATGACAAGCAGAAGAAAATAATCAAATTAAATTAGATACAACGATTTTATGTTAGTTCCCCTGATGAAGGTGTCCAGGTCTGTGGGATCCACTAATAATATCGCAGAAGATTTGTTCACGGGACTCAAGAACCCTACTCCAGACACTTTCAACTAGATGTTTTCTCACAACTCCAAACACAAGTCTCTCATATAGTATCTTGAATCTCTCATAATTCTTTCACAGCCTACTTCCCAAAAATTATAATAAAACTCATGAATTACAGAATAAGAATAAGCTTTTAAATATTCTAACTTCTGAGTTAATTTCCAGCCATCATTAAGGGGTGGTGTTTCCACACACATAAGAAGACTCATAACTTGCTCATATATATAGGCTTTCTGAAATGTCTGAGTCAAAAAGCTTAAACCGAATAGGAAGCACTTGGGCCAAGGCCTGAAACCGCCTGTCATTTAGCCGAGGGAAGCAGGCGGGACTTAGGTCGGGGACTTGGTAAGTCAGTCTTCAGGTCAAAGTGCTTGGTAGGGACATGCCTTGCTCGACCTCCTCGATCTTCTCGATCATCTCTCGGGAAATCCCTGCATGCACGGCTAATTTGACTTAAAACAAATGATCTCACTTGAAGACAAATTTCATATCAACGTCTTCAAAACTTCAATCTGCGGCACTTTCACGGGATTCTTCATCCCGAACTCACTTTGAAGTTGATCAGAAGCTTCAATGCCTTTTCACCAATCGAGAATGAATGCCAACTTGACTATCGAAGAGACATAGCCAAATCACCTGTTGGAATTTCACTTTCGCGTTCAAATAATCATCATGTTACGCCTTTGCCTTGAATCTTCTTGAGTAAATAAATCCCAGCTTTTGAAACAACCTCGAGAGCGATTGAGTAAATTGATAGTCTAACTTGCTTTTCCTTTCTATGTTTACAACTCCCACTTGATCCAATTCATTGACCTTTGATGTTTGATTAGAACATCTCCTTTCTTCAGTTAGCAAATCCTTTGGAGGTAGGAAACACCTCTGTGACGACACTTTTTAATCGAGCCCACTAAATTGGATGATTCTTTAACCTGACCGATTTACGTCCTTATGCGAGTTCATAACCTTGGACCTGAGCAACGGCATACGCTCTTGGTATCTTTCACTACTGCAAAAATCTTTAGAGGCGGCTTCCAAAAGCACAAAGAGGGCACAAAAAATGTCATTATAATAGGCATAACTGGCTTCTAGAATTAAGCGCCTTCTAAGTGAACCACTTAGAGGTCACTACATGAAACGCCCTCTAAGTGAACCATAGAGGGCACTACATGACGCCACTAAATCTTAATCTAGACAACAACTGCTTGAGCGTCCTGCAATTTAATAATTTGTAACTATTTTCTTATTATAGACGACTTCTTATAAGCAAACACAAAGACAACAAAGAAGGTAATATAAAATAAATTCAAATATTTTATAAATTATAATTGCCAACATTTTATTTCAAAATATAGCCTAAACATCAAGTCAAATATATATCGATGTATCTAGGTATTTATATAAATGTATATATATATCAATGTAGAGTCAAATGTATATTAAATGTATATATATCAGTAAGCTCCTAAATTTCTCATCTATAATGTTCTTAAGACATCTATTGTGTACATAGCCACACGGCCTTTAAACTTGAGTAATAAATGCGCAAATGTCTAACAACGATGCTTGATGATGCGAAAAAGTTATACATACATGATATGAATTCAATGTATCATGATCTATTATCAAAATTCAAGTATTAAAAAGAACTTACGGCTAAAGAAAGACTAAATGCTTTGGCAGTTCTAAGATATACTCAATAAGCGAGCAGGACAAAGAATCCCTGATATCTTTGCGCTCTGCATACTGCTTGATTTGGATACAATCATGACGAAGTTATAATATGAATGTAACAACTAATTATTATTTGCCAAAAGTAAAACATACCTACATCTTCAACTTGATGATTACGGGTCAACATCTTTCTATTTACAATACTTTTTGGTACTCGATATTCATTCATAATACTAAAATATTCAATACACATAATGAGAAATAATAAAAAATAAGATAATATATATATTGTATATATGTGTCAAATGAATACTGTTGATTTTTTGCACCGTAGTATCACGTCGGAGAAAGTGATGCTAAATAAGCGGATCCATATAGTATATGTAATCGGTCTTGGTGTTGATGGCAATCGGGCCAATGATCATTACATTATTTGAATGACATTACTTAGAAGCCAAAATAGCTATAACAATATTATGAAAATTACTACTAGTTAATTCAAAATAAATTATAATAGACTAACCTTGCATTATATGGTGCTATGATGAGATGATCAAAATTTCTTTTGTATATCAACCAGGTGTGCGCGAGGCACATGTGGAGAGATAAATGAGAACACTCGACATCGCGGTTGTGTTGCCTCATCGGCCAATCTTAGCGTCAGCGCGAGTACGCTGATAAAATATATTAATAACTCAATATTGTTAAAAATCTATGAAACATTTAGTGGTATATTGTTATCATTACCTTATGTAAATGCATATAGTGGTAGCAACGATCACGTGTGACCGCCTGCTGGCATTGTCAATAGAAACATGGTCAGCGTGGGCTTGCTTTCCAGGAAACGGCTTCGAGGCGTTTCAACCAAAATGAATCACCTTCTCTATTTATTTTTCCGAGCATGAAACTTACAAAAATCCAAAAGCATGCGATGAGTCGGCGTCACCTGCGAGATAGTAGATTCCTACATGCTTGGGCGGATTGGCTTGATTAAACTTTCTCCTTGCTTTGTAGGCGGCTTAAATCGTGTTAAGTCTGAGGCCATGAAAATTGGTTTTATGTTTTAATATGAATGACAACTAATTATATAACAAATTATCCTGACTAATCATATAATTTATTTTTGTGTACCTTTCTTTGTAAAATCAATCTAGTAGGCCATCTGACAAATGTACCCAATCATCCTTTCTGATCTGCACCAATGATAGGACATGGTAAATATGTATCTTTATGGTCGGGGGCAATCTCTTTAAAATAAAATCTAACTTGATCGGGGTTTCAATTGGATGTGTGAAGTTTTACGCATAACTTGCAAATACTAATCGACTGAGCACTTGCCAATGCGATGGTGAATCACGAGCGTGTCACAGACTCGTCCTAAAAATTAAAATCTCATTATAAACTTTGATTTAATGATTTAGCGATTACTAGTACCCCAAAATAGCGATTATCGCCTTGAAATAACAACTATCTCGCTCATGACACTGATATCACAATACTTCCATATATAAATCTTCATAGTCCTGATATCAATACTTCATATATTGTCAGAAATTTCGTATATATAGTCAACGATATCGCGATACTTGCATATATAGTCACAATATCCATGATATCACAATACTTAATGATTTAGCGGCTACTAGTACCCCCAAAATAACACTTGTCACCTTTCATGAGGCACAATATCACAATACTTCATATATCGATAAAAGTATTAGAAACACCTCTGGAGATAAATCGGACAGCTGTAGAAACTTCCTTGACATTTGCTTGGAGTGCTGGCGAAACATAAAGTAAAGGTGTATCGTCTTCGTCTAATTTGTTACGTTGCAACGTACCTTCAAATTGCGATCTTTCCCAGTGTTGTAACCTATGTAGCATTTCCGTCGCGTTTGTTTTAATTTCATGAACCTCGGAGTTTTTTAGAGATGAATCTTGTCTCTTTAAAATTTGGTCTTTGTTACCCGTGACCGGTTGTAAGTACTCGTCCGCATTACTCACGCTTTATATTTTAACCCCGGTACATCGTTCGGACACGACAAAGCAATTCTTCGTATGGGGTGTGGTATTAACTCATAACGATTATGCATTTAGATTATTTCCACATAAAAACATAAGTCTTAATAAATTAGATATAGATCAGTTTTAGAACTTACTCCTTCATCCACTATCTTTTGCACATCTTCTGCGATTTTCCCATCTACCAAAACTTTTCGGAGCCTCGCTTCGCGACATTAGTGGATTTGTCGGCATTTCGTTTCAATTTTTCTTTCTAGATTGGTTTAGAGAATAGAAATAAAATTATTATAAATATGTACAATAAGTAAATATATTGAATAAAGGAGCTTACAATTTATTCTACGGGCGAGCATAACTAAGCACCCAATCTTGTAAACACCTCTTTATTTTTTGGCGCTTTGAATTCAATTCCTTTCAATTTCTACATAAAATAACAATTGGTATCTGATACTATACTAGTATAAATTTCTCTTAAGTTTTAAGTGCAAATCTAGTACCTTAAATCTTTGCCTCAACCTCTTCTCTGAAATCATTTCCGACTTTTTTCCACAATTTTACCGACTTGTTATATCTATAGGAGGTTTTGAAATAGGATTACGCCCATTGCTCGTAACATTAACTTTGGAATAACTTTTGCGAAAACTCGTGCATTTGCCGCCTTTTTTCATAGTCACCATATGACTCATCCAGAAAACTCAAAACAAAAGGCTGCATGAAAATATAATTTAATTAACTTATATCGCATAAATATATCCGCTGATCAAAATTCAACAACACAAGTTATTTCCCGTATTTAACAACATGGCATACATCGTATGATGTCGATTATTATCTATCAAAGGGATCATCGAGCGAGCAAGCAAACCAATGTAATTTACCCAAGTTTCGCCGCGCCTCAAATAATACCTCTTGGCGTTAAAATAGGAGGAGGTCCAGTTTTATTTCCGTCAAAGCATTGAAATTCTTTCACATATCCATGTTCGCCGGTAAAAACCTCGATTCCCATGTAAACCTCTTTTTACTATGTTCTGTCGAACAAAATCGGGTTTGATCTTAAACATTTTGGGGCATGCATATTGTCCTTTTACTATATCGAGATAAATTTTCATAAAAGTATTCAGGCTTGTTCCCAAGCAACATAACCCTCGAGTAGAGTTATCTTTTCTTAACCCATCCATATACATACATTACTTTTCCAGCAACTTCAAATGCTTCGATTAAAAGGTGCCAAATATACATCAATATCGTTGTCAAGTTGTTTTAGGTCGGATATCGATGGAACAATCAAATATTTGCATTTAAATTGCATAGCCGAAGCGATTAAATTATACATTGCAAAAATACGGGCCATGCCAGGAGGTACTCACGAGATTCTATGAGGATTCATTTTTCATCATATGACAATACAATAAGTTTAAGGTTCAAATCTGAGTGCGGATGCGGATAAATGTCTTCATTTGAGATGCATCCGTAGGATGCCTAAGCTTCCATCTTTTTACCGCTTTCATTGAAATGCCATGTTAATTTCTTCATAATCTACACTCCGATGCATGCGTGCAGTCTGGTATAAGTGGAAATAATAGATCACTTTAAGCTGGTGTAGATTCTTTTCTTGCTTTATAACGGGGAGCATTGCAACTTTGTGACATTCTTTGATGGCATATTCCTTTGAAATAAATATGCGATCGTTACTTTTATGCATGTATCTTCGTGTTTGACGATTGAACTAAGCACTTGTTTTGTCATAAGTTCTTGAGGCAACCGCATTATCGTCGAGCAACAATTCACCCTTTTACTTTCAGCTAATTGAAAGATAGATCGGTCCGCTGCTTTTAAAGATTTGTACAAGGTAATAATTGCATCTAATTTGGTAAACTTACATCCATCCCAAAAAGGTTTCTCTGCATCATCTTTTAACCTCTCCAATAATTCAGGATGATCAATCAAATATTCCTCTATGCCCTTGGTATTTCTTCTAAATTATCCACTTGCGCCTACGTTCACACTCTGCATCGTTACTGCTATCAGGCTTGTCAGTGGACCTAGAATCAACTTTAAATGCGTGATGTGTCAACTAGTTTGTATTTATGTAAATACATAACTTAAATGCTTTCTTCCATTTCATCATCTGCTGCTCAAATTTAAACAACACCAGCCAAAGGACATGGAATGAAGCTTTATCATGCGAAATTTAGAGCAAACTCAATAAACATTCGCTTTCCGTTTCATATTCTTGCAAACAAGCGATTGGCAACACGTCAATTTCAATCCATAATTAAATATGAATCATCAATTACACAAATACGTTAAACAACATATACCCGGCAATAATATGATTCCGAAACATAAATCATATACATACTTTAGTACTTGAAACTATGCGATTTGCTAAGATGGGATAATCATAAAGCTTAACAAACTTCCAATTAAGCAAGATAACTCACGAAATGAACAAAAGATCAAATAAGCAGAAAAATAAAATTAGCACAATTACTCAAATAATAAGCAAAAGAGAAATTCATCGACAAGCATCCATTAAATCTAGAAAGCAACGACACCAACTTAATTACTCAAAACGAGATAAAAATAAAACCTTTAATATAGATCATAAAACTCAAAATAATCCAAATTATAGTAAACTATATATGCATTTAGATTAACATAAGAAATTAAAAACTAAAAATTCATAAATATTACCAAAAATGAAAAATTAATTGCGACTGTGGTGGTGGTGGTGGTGCGGCGGAAGTTTACAAGGAGAGTAATGGAGGAGGCAGGGGGGACGGCGAAGGAGGAAGTCGGCGAGGGAGGTCGAGGTGGCGGATGGGAGGTCGGCCAGAGGGAGGAAGAATGGGCGCAGTGCAGGCATTGAAGGAGGGCTTAGGGTTTTCTTAATTTTACAAGAGTAATTTTTTATTTTTTATTTTAATAATTTCACTTAAGACGGCGCGTCAAATCGGCGTCATGCTAACTTGGGGGTGTTTTCCCTTTAAAGTGCTCTACAAGTAAGTGTCAGCCCAAGTGTATTTTTGTAGTAGTGTTCGAACTTCGTCGCAGCGAGAAGTCTTGTATCTGTCGGCTAGAGGCGCTTCAGTTTACTTTTCGCAGCTTCTGAGAACTTCGAGTATCTTAGTACCTTGGCGCATGAATTTTACGAGGACATCCATTTAACATACTTGCGACAACGTTTCTAGCAAAGCCTCTATCGATTTTCACCTTGTTGGTACGCCGATCCTCACTTCCAAGTTCTTAACCATCATCATCAAGCAACACTTGTATCCGTCGGCATCGATAAGGGTTTTCCGTGGTTGGGGCAAAATAAGATTCGCCAAGTATCTTCCATATAGAATTTTTTGATAAAAAGACACCAGCATTATAATTCATGTCCTGAAATTTCCTCAGAGACGCCTCCATTGCAGTGGCTTTTACGACAAAGTCTTTCAGCCAATAACCCACGGCGTACAAGACCCATGCCATTATCCACCAAATCTCAGAGTTAAGAGACGGACTTAAGAAATGCTTCGGTGACAAATAATACTAGATGTTCCAAAAAGTCAAATCTAATGCTATTTAGTCCTAACTGCTTGACACCTTCATTGTTCGTCTTCGATAGGTCATATAACCTCACGAATAGCCTTTAAATCATCAAAAAGCGGTTTCGTGCAATTGATAGATATCAGAATACTGACTTTAAAGCCCCAAGCTCACAGCGGTGTTGAGGAATCATAATGACAATAATTGTGGTATCAGAGCCAATTATCCCGATTTTCAGAAT
The DNA here is from genome assembly GCA_019722365.1 of Lithospermum erythrorhizon. Lineage (NCBI taxonomy): Eukaryota > Viridiplantae > Streptophyta > Magnoliopsida > Boraginales > Boraginaceae > Lithospermum > Lithospermum erythrorhizon. Next base: position 152,780 of record JADFUC010000643.1, on the reverse strand, counting down.
CTATGAGCCGATGATGCTTGGTGGGGATAGCTGACAAGCGAGGAAAGAAATAAATTCGTCGGACGGGGTTTTTATCTTAGCATTCTCGATAATGAAAGTGTCCATTTCTTGCCGAGATCCTGGCAATATCAATGAAGTTGTTACGGACTCGAGAGGCCCTTTCAGCATTTTCCATTTGGATGTTTCTCGCACGAAAATTCCAAACCTGAGTACAGCCTTAATGATTCTTGAGATCTCCCATGTTCTTTTCCATGACTCACCCAAAAAGGTATAATAGTTTAAAAGATAGGTATTAATAGGTTGGGATGGTGGTGTTTCATGGCAATATATATGACTCTGAGAATGTCACCAGGTGCAAAAACTGGCCCAGAGATAGGCCACATTCAAGTCTTAAAACCGTGGATTCAGATTCGGGGACTTGCCAGTGGACTCCCAAGGCCTCTCACGAGTCCTGCAGTTGATTCAGTCCCATGAGCTGCTAGAGGTTGTTATTTTAGCGATAGGGGATGTGAGAGCTGAAGGCAGTGATGGTCCTTGACCGCCCAGGATCAGATCTAAGTTGCATCTGGTGATCTGGCGATACCATACAATACGGTAGTTTTGGTTTGACTACTTCGAGGGAGGAGGAATATGTGCCATGCTAATGTGTCTTGGGTGATCAAATCGGCGCGTGGCATTGAGCTATCCATGTGGTGAGGCAGTGGCCTTGATTATCAGGCATGTGACTGTCGCCCGTCGTGCGAGCCTCCTACTAGGGTCCGCTATGCCAAAAGTGAGACAAAAAGCCGGACATTGATGCTCAGAGCCTAGAAATTTCACTTGGAAAGGAGAAATTCTTTCCCTCAAGACCAAGAAAAACAGCACTTTTAAAGCATAGAACAACGACGACTGTTAAGGATAATGCAGGCTTCGTTCCATATAAGAGATGTTTACCTGATGGAGATAACCTGTCACTAAAAGAAGAGAGGATCAACCAGCGTGTCCGTCTTAGCTCCAGTGTATGCTCATCTAGTGCAGCTTAATTTCATCGTGAGTCTCGCTAACTGCATTTGTAGTGGAACTTAATTAGGCATGCAAAGTAATTATTTGTTCCGTTTTCGGCAATTGGTAGACTGGGGGTAAAACATGGAGGCAAAACTAAAGTTTTAGCCAACCATGTAGCTTTTTGGACAGTGTCCACCTGCTTTTTTCCCTCATATATTAGGTATGCCCCTTCGGATTCTTTATCATCTAGATTCTAGACTTACACCACACTGGCACTGGATGTTCATGTACAGTTCCATTTTTTTTCTTTCTTCTTTTCTTTTTGGCTTTTTTTGTTCCTCACATCTTTCTTTGCATCTTGCATCTAACCTTGCAAATTTGCAATGTAATTTTTAATTTGTCATCGAGGACTGAACCTGGATGTGAGGGCCAAGGCTGATTCAGACAAAATCAAAAGATAATTTAATTGATTAAGCCCAGAATCGCGAGTTTGCATGCATCGCGAAGAGCATGCTAAACTGATTTTAGATAGATTTGATGATGAAGCGTTATCGACGATGCGTTCGAGGAAGATAAGTAGGATATTGATAAAGGAATGAAACTTGGGCTTAATGGAGTTATGGTGAGGAAAATCTTGGGAGCATGTATATTTAAAAATCATTACATATTAACATGTAAAAATATATAATGAAGTAGAAATTTATTTATTTGGAGGCTGCTGTGAGAACAGGGGAGGAGATGCGTGGTGAATCGGCCGGGGAGGAACTCACGTAGTTGTATTTATCATTTGTCTGACTCTCAATTCATTCTCCACGGAAACTCAAAGATTTGTATATTTTATTGTGTATAACTAAATATATATAATAATTTTTTTTTAATTCGAGGCATATTTGGCCTTGAATGTCCTCGGAGTCACTACTTGTGATGGGTGATTTTTCTTCGATTTGCTCTTTGTCTCTGTTTAATATCATGAACTTTTTTTTAAATCATACATTGAATTTTCATGATCGCCTGTCCCGAACATACCAAAATAGTATATAACATACGGAGTATTAAAATATATTTAATGTCAAAATTTAAATATTCAACATATCAAAATTAGGTATGGATGATCTTTTGGGATGGAATATTGGTCAACTGATATATGCTCATATAATTAAACAAATCGTGCCGGACACGGCATTGGAGTACTCGACTCGTTAATATAATAGAGTGACGTCTTATTTACTCCTTGAATAACTTGATGTAAACTTTATATCGCTATCAGCTTTGTAACTAACGAGTGATAATCGTCGGCTAGTGGATAACCGGATTGTATCATAATGAACATTATGTGCTTCCATTAAAATATTGATTTTTGCTTAACCACATAATAAAATTAAAATATAAAATTAAGATGGACTGTGTATTGTGTAATGACTATTTTGGACTTGAAGTCCCTTTTATATTCGGCTGCATATTCTCTTACACGAGATATCCCAAAATATCTTTCCTTATTTTCAGACAACACCCCACCCCCCCACACACACACCAATCCTACTCGTATAAATATATTTGACACCATTCTTAGTTCTTACACAATTTACATTGACAACATTTTGGGACATTTCACTATATTTTCTTCAATTTCATTTTCAATAATGTCTACTGCTACTCTCTCTCCTTCTGATGCCGAAAAGCTCTCCCATCTTCAATCCTCTGTTGCCAACCTCACCCAGATCAGGTCACTATTTTATTCTTATTATTTTTTAAAAGTTTTTGATATATTTTTTTTTAATTTTTTTGGTAATTGATTGATTATATGAGTATATAATGTGCATTTGATTGTTTAAGAATATGATCACATTTTGCTCAATGTGTTTTTTTTTTTTGCTTCTTGTTTTTTGTAGTGAGAATGAGAAATCTGGATTATCTGCTTAGTGTTTGATTATCTATGTATATATTGTGTGTTTTATTTGATTGTTTGAGATTAAGATCTGGTGGAGAAATATAGTGCATTTTTGTTCTGTTTGTTGTTGATTTTTGTTTTGCTTGTTTGTGTGACCTTAGTGAGGAATGATAAATCTGGATTATCTGCATAGTGTTTGATTATTTATGTACATAATGTGCATTTTATTGTTTAAGCGTAAGATCACAAGATAGATAATTTTTTTTTTGTAGTGAGAATGAAAAATCTGGATTCATCAACCTCGTTGCTCGCTACCTCAGGTAAACATGTTTGATTATAGATCCGTTCTTCTGTGCGTGTGATTATTTAACTTGTTGATGCTTATATTGCTCGACGATCATGTGGATTTGTTAATTGGTTACTAGAATTGAATAGTATGTATTACTTGTTCGTGATCTGTGTTAAATTGCATAGGAAATCTATTTTGATTTAGTGATTTGTCTTCTTCGATTATGACTTGGCGCCTAATTGCGGTCCATTGGATGTCTGAACTTGTTATTGATTGAAAATAGTAAGATCTGGAGTTGTGAAAGGATGACTAGTATGGATCTGGGAAACAAATCTATTTAAATATGCCACTTAAGTAGCTTATTGTTTTAGTTTATTATGTGTTTTGCTTATTTAAGCATATATTGCTCGAGGATCATGTGGATTGTTAGTTGGAACTAAAATCCAAAAGTTTGTATTACATATACTTGATCTGAGTTGATTGCACGGGAAATCTATTTTAATTTCATGATTTTTCCCCTTTCGGTTATGAGTTGGCGCCAAATTGTGGTACAGTGGATTTTCTAAACTTGTTATTGATTAAAAATTGTTAGATGTGAAGTTCTGGAAGGATGCATAGTGTGGATCTGGGAGAGCAAACCTATTCAAATATGTTACTTAGTTTGTTTATTGTTTCAGTTTTTTTATATGTATGTAAGTATGCTAAAACTTTGAATTGTGTGAAGTGGTGAAGCTCAGTATGTCGATTGGAGCAAGATCCAGACGCCAACTGATGAGATAGTGGTGCCTTATGACACATTGAAACCTGTATCTGAAGGTAATATCTGCTCAATAAAGTATCAACATTGATCTATATGTGATAATTTAGTATTGATTTGTATGGGGTTGTACAGATCCTGCTGAAACCAAGAATCTTCTGGACAAGCTAGTGGTACTTAAGCTAAATGGAGGCTTGGGAACAACAATGGGATGCACTGGCCCAAAGTGAGCAACTTATTTCTTTGATCTACCAATGCTTATTTGTTAAAGTGCATCTACGTTATGTGATAAGTAATTTAAGTTGTTTTGAAGTCGCTCGTTACTGGTAATTTGGTATCAACCCAAATGATTTATGCAATTTTTTTTGTGTGGGCTCATTCAAATATCTTTGTTTCTTATATAATGAGGGGAACCGATTGATTGTTGGATCATGCCAACATGCAACACCGGAAGTCACCTACAATGTTCTAACTAAAATGAGACTGAACTGATCATTGAAATTTAAATGTGAGATAGTGATTCTAGTCCTGTATTAACTTCTGTACATAATCCATTGAGCCTCTGAAGTTAGAATGTCATTCTGTGTAGCCTCTCACTACCTTATGAGTCATTAACTAAGTTGATCCCTCCAAATGAATATAATGCCTTATTATTTTCATTAAAATAGTTTTATTCTATATCCTAATAGTAAACACCATATGCCATTAATCAACCAGAAAAGGATTCAACTTACTCTCACTTGGTTGTCCGAAACTCTTGCAAATTTCGACCGAAAGTACAAATGCATACCTAGTCAACTCAGTATTATATATATAACAAGTCGAACGTTGGCATTCAATTGTGAATAGAGTATTTGGACTTGCTTTTAGACACAATCACAATTTTGAAAGGATGAAATTACTTTTTAGACTAAAGTTTGTATTATAAAGTATTGTACTCTTGTGATTGTCAAACATTTCCAGATATTTTCGTATCAATGAGTTATGGTTAGAGAAACTGCTTAATATAACAAAATTCAGGCATATAGGCTATAGCACATATCTACCGCAGCTGCTGTTCAAATTTTTGCAAGGATGGCATAGGTCAATGGACTATTTTATTTATATTCTTGAACTTTGGGCAAATATTTTACTTTATGGATGTGTTTGTTGTAGGTCAGTCATTGAAGTCCGAAGTGGCTTAACCTTCCTTGACTTAATTGTCATTCAAATTGAGGTATCCTGCTGCTGCTTTCAAAATAATTAGTGTCATCTTTCATTTCAATTTAATTCGCTAATTGTTCCATATATTTGCAGCATCTAAATAATAAATATGGATGTAAAGTGCCTCTGGTTTTGATGAACTCATTCAACACTCATGATGATACACTCAAGGTGAATCAAAATCCTTAAGTTGCTGACTAAGCACTATGTTTAGAATAAATTGCTTTACTTACTGTCTTGTCTTCTGCAGATAGTGGAGAATTACTCAAATTCCAATGTCGATATTCACACATTCAACCAGGTCTGTTTTTAGATAATTTGTTATTTTTACACTGTATCCTTAAAACTATAGAAGTGCATAATCTTAAATGTTTGTGTACCTACAGAGCCAATTCCCTCGTCTAGTTGTGGAAGATTTCTCTCCTATGCCTTGCAAAGGAGATGATGGCAAGGATGCATGGTATTTCTCTGAACTGAGGCTTTTTTCCTGGTGTTTTGATGCATTTGTAGTTCCATTGCAATGCAAAGTGTTCAATTCAATAGATGTTCTACCGTTATGGTTTTACCTACAGAGGGTTCTTGTTTTTGGTCCGGCTAAATTGGTGAAAGATTGAATATAGAAATATTGTATTAAACGTAGTCTTCTGGTTGATTAGAGTAATATTTCAAGACAAGGTAACATGTGGATTGGGCAGAATGTTTAAGTCACAGAAAAAGATAAAATGGGTTGGTTACCTCACTTTCTTTATGGAAAGAGTGAATACATTGTCCATGGTTCAAGGTGCCAAGTGTAAACATTAGGCTTTCCACGATTTTAAATGATGTTATGGAATCGAATTTCAGTTTCATCAACAGAAATTTTGAAGGTATAGACTTGTCATCTCGAGTAGTTCACCTGGGATCTGGTTGATGGATCTTAATTTTTTGTGATCTTGTTGCAACTATATGTTGATTAGTTTCTTGCTTTAACAATTTATTTATGGCTGCAGGTACCCACCTGGTCATGGTGATGTTTTCGCAGCATTGATGAACAGCGGCAAGCTTGATAAATTTTTGTCTCAGGTCTGTTGATTACTAATACATTTTTTGTTTGTTGATTTTATGTAAAGTAGTATTATAGAATGTGAAATGACTTGAATTCATTTCCCATTGCAGGGAAAAGAGTATGTCTTTGTTGCCAATTCAGATAACTTGGGTGCAGTTGTTGATTTGAGTATCCTTCCATGCTTTTAAGAGCTATTTAATTTTCTTTTTGTTTGTGTTAGAAGTGATTGAAACTTGGAATCATAACATAGGTAGAGTGATTCCATAATCCATTGCACAATCCTTGATTCACTATTACAGAGATCTTAAATCATCTTATTCATAACAAGAATGAATATTGCATGGAGGTAAAATCAAGATCTTATCTGAAGCTTCTTTCTATGAGTAATAAAATCACGGATTCTCAAAAGTCGTACTCAAATGGTTTGGAGGTTACTCCCAAAACCTTGGCTGACGTTAAGGGAGGAACTCTAATCTCGTACGAAGGGAAAGTCCAGGTATATACATGACTCTCAATTTGCATAGTCTGATTTATACTCCCTAAGTTTTAATTTCAATGAGCTAATGCTATAAACTTTTAAATAATTGTAAGCTGTTTCCTTATATAAATACAATATTTACAAATTTGTCACCAACTCATATTTACTTTGGATAGTACACTTTAAACACGTGAACAACTTACCTTAAATATTTATAAAGTTGAAGTCGAATATTCAAATCAGAATGCATAGGGTATTATTTTTTCACCTTTTCCTTTATGAAGTGTCATTTTGCTGTGGCAACGCCATAATACTATATGAGATTTCTTATGCTCTTCTAATTTTTTTGTTAATAAGTGGGGAAGTAGTCATTTTCGTAGTTTCAGTTATGCTGTCATTATTTTGTCATAAATTTTTAACTGATGTCTTTTGAGTCACACTGAAAGGAATTTGAAAGAATTCCTTTTCTTTTCTCTTTTCCCTCTGTTCAGAATATTCCAGACGTTGATTCTGAGGTTTTTCTAGAGTAGGGATGGTTGAAGTCTCCTTGCTGTACTCTAGTAACAATTGGCTAGAGGATTAGAACTGAATTTCATTGCACGAGATTAGTTTTGAAATATGATAATCTTTTTCATACTTAAAGGGAATTATGAATCTGGACTCTGGAATAAATAAATAAAAACTGAACAGTTCAACTGGTACTGTTGATGTATCGCCAACCATATTTTATGTTCTTAGATAGGAGTGAAATCTCCGAATGGTGGAAACAAAAACTAAATAACAATGTTTTCCAGTTGTGTGATCAGAATGTGAAATGTAATTATCCTACACGTTAGTAGTCATATATACTCCATATTATTAGTCCTGAATCTAAAGAGGAAACATGATGAAGAGAACAATCGCTCTTTTTTCCATTATTTTTCTTTCTCTCAAGATATGAGAGGGATAATTTGTTTGGACTTTGCTAGTTTTATGTTTTGGGGTGTGAAAAGCTTGTATAATGAATTTTTTTATGTTATCTGTCTGTCCACCTATCCTCGTACATATGTCTGCTAGCGATTTTCTCTTTCGATGTTTGGTCTCCTATTGAAAAAGCTCTAGTTTAATATTCATGAATTTGTTGATTCACCCTTTCTTCTTTATTTATGCAGCTTCTGGAAATTGCTCAAGTTCCTGATGAACATGTAGGTACCTGTAATTATATATTGCATGGATATCTATATTATCTTTCTATTTATATTAGCTAGGCAAAACAAATTCTTGTTAGTCAATAGTGAGGAAATGTTATCACATGGATAAAAGTAAGGGATTATATTGTAGTCAATGTTATGCTTATTATTTGTTCTTGCACATTTCATGTTAGTGAGTTCAAATCAATTGAAAAGTTCAAAATTTTTAACACCAACAACTTGTAAGTTGTGAGACAGCTGTTAACTCTTTCAGATACTTTATAACTTCTATGTTGTTATATATTTGAAATAACGGGAAGCTTATTTCTAATGATGGAAGGTGGGTGAGCCTAAGTGCGATCAAACGACTTGTACAAGCTGATGCTCTCAAGATGGAGATTATTCCAAACCCAAAGGTAGTACTTTTGTTTGGTGGTTGTATCTGAGTATTTAAATATAAGTATGTTGTCAATTATTGATTCAAGTGGACTTCTGTTTTCAGGAAGTGAATGGGCTGAAAGTTCTTCAGCTGGAAACTGCTGCAGGTGCAGCAATAAAGGTACCATAGTTATAAATAGCGGTAAATAGCGGCACGATCGCGGTATCGCGGCTTGTCGCGGTAGCGTAAGCTATCTGATTTCATGATAAAATAGCGAATAGCGGTAAATAGCGGCGAAATAGTAATTTTTTTTATTGTTTATACTCTGCTCTATCTGTATTTTGCTTTGTTTCCAAGTCCTTTGGAGTCCAGCGATTTTATATTCTCTGGCTCTGGATATAGTAGAAATGTGAAATAAATCAAAATGGCCCATTACATTCCCTATGTTTGTTATCTATTATGAAGTAGTAGGCAATATTTGCACTTTACTATTGGGTCAATTCGGGCAGGCTCACTATTCTGCTTGAGGTAAAATTAAGCTCTTCACCACGGCCTTACATGCCCCCTGCCGGTAGGAGGGAGTTTTTTTTTTAGGTATTGAGGCATGTTGATGATGATGTAGTGTATGTATATATTTGTTTTGATCAATCTATAATTCTGATAAACTGCCATGTTTCTTTATTTTAGTTTGCTTTGATCAATATAATTCTGATAAACTGCCATGGTTCTTTATTTTAGTTCTTTGATCATGCTATTGGTATCAATGGTCCTCGATCTCGCTTCCTCCCAGTGAAAGCATCTTCAGATCTTTTGCTTGTCCAGGTGAGTTTCAGTTTTCGCTATAAGTTCTCGTTTGATATATGAATGTCTACTGATAATCTATTTGTGGTCCATGCAGTCTGATCTTTACACCTTGTCCGATGGCTATGTAACCAGAAACAGAGCTAGGACTGATCCAGCTAATCCATCCATTGAGCTGGGACCAGAATTTAAGAAGGTCCAATCTATAATAAATACTAAGATGGACATGCAGTGACTTATTATTATTATCATCATCATCATCATTATAACACTAGTTTCTATTATACTCTGTAGTTCTCATTATCTATTCGCCTGCTAACTCACTTGTGACTGCCTACGTTCCAGGTTGGTGACTTCTTGAAACGTTTCAAAACCATTCCTAGTATCATTGAGCTTGATAGCTTGAAAGTGTCCGGTGATGTTTGGTTTGGAGCTAACATCACTTTGAAGGTATATATCATTATCTTAAGTTCTAGAGTCATGATTTAAATAAGAAAAGCTCCCCGAGATCAATTATACGAGGTTGATTACTTTCTCATAGGGTAAAGTGACTATCTCTGCAAAGGGGGGAGTGAAACTAGAAATCCCTGATGGATCAGTAATTGAAAACCAGGTAATGCGTAGCTTTAGATATTTCCATGTTTTCGATCATTTGGTTACCATGAAAGGAAATGGTGAATTGAGCGAGCTGATTATAATTTGCAGGCCATTAATGGTCCTGAAGATATATGAAGAGGTTTTGAAAGTCAATAGAGCAGAATCAACAAATGTGTTTGTTCTCTTATGGAGAATACCAAGATCATTTACCAGTACTTTATTCCATGGGGCACTATAATGCATCCCAATATAGAAAAAACAATCTCTCTTTTAGCCTTATTATTATGAGCCGGAAATGATGTTGTCAAGCAAGCTTTTTTGTTATCTTACTTTATATTTTGATTCTTTTTCAGAATGTTGTTTTCTGGAAATACATTGTAATTTTACGATATAATTTTTACAATATAATTTTTTGTTACATAATATACACAATGTGGTATACTTGTGAAAGTACAGTTTTAATCATCTATGTCTGAAACAACTCAAGAACAAATGTTCAAACATGTAACAGTTACTTCAATCAATTCAGGAATAAACTAAATCCACATTGATTTTATTAGTGGTAGGACAGAACGGAGATTTGGTTATGTCAAAACTCGAAATACTTTTTGGTGCAGTTCATGTGTTCTATCTTCTACTCATTCTAGCATGTTGATTATTATAACTTCGTATAGTGTGGGTTCGATTTTTGATAATGAGCGAATCTTTGTATTGAAATTTTAAAATAAAAAGTGCAGTGCGATTAATTAACGTCCTGCAAATTCATCGCCGTAATATTTCGGGGATCTTGTGAATCGTTAGTGTGACGGGTTCGCATTTGAGTTAGAATGTCAGGAATGAGGACATACGTACATATATTCATTTCCTACAAATAAGTGGCCATTCCTTGAGATTTGAAATCAAAGTAGGTAATCAATATTCAACTTAAATATTGAGATTTAATACTATATTTGGACATGTATAATCAAATTGAATTCTATATCCGTTTTATCTTATACAACGTCTTAACTTCTTTTAGATATTGATTATTATCTTTTTTAGACATTCTTATAAAATATAAAATATCACTAGATTCGAAATTATATTTTCATTAAATTTTTTTTACGGAGTAATTTTTTTTTAAGTAACACCCCATTATGTTAACCAACAATCAATGAAATGCATTTTATATTTCGAAGCATATGAAATAAAATAAAATAGGTATACATACAACAAATCTGTCCCACATTCTAACTTGAGCTAAAATAATAGAAGTACTATAGTAGTCATAAATTGACATGACATAAGTACAATCTTCGTTTTTTTATATTTGCCTTGTTTTAATATAAATTTTTTGTTTTAAAACATTTATCATTCTAGTATAAAAAAATTATATTTTTAATGTCTTTTAGCTATTTTTATTGTAAATTATGAACAATATAATTTCAAAATAATTATCATTTTATTTTAAATATAATTTTTTTAATACCTTTTTTTTAAATCCGAGATGTAAATGAATATAGCAGTTAAAAAGCCGGAAAGAATACACAACAAGACACGAGCTGTTATACACGCACGAATAGTGATTGGGTTTTGGGTGTAAAACGAACTATTTTGCCCCCTATTTGCTAGTTAGGAAGTTTAAATTGCAAGGGCAAAATTATGCGTTTCGATGAAAGTTCTTATTACGGTATGTGTATAGTGTTAGAATTATATTTTTTAATGTCTTTTAGCTATTTTTATTATGAAATTATAAATCGATATAATTTGAATAATTATCGTTTATATTTTAAATATAATTTTTTAATACTTTTTTTTAATCTGAATGTAAATGAATATAACAGATTAACGATACGTAAAAAAACGGAAGGAATACACAAGAAAGACCCGTGCATGAGCAACTCATCTAAATAATACACTACCAGACGGCCTATTTAAACTGAGTTTTAATAATACACTCTCCACTTCAATACGACACCTATATTTTCTTACAATAAAGTCCACCAACTCCATTTTTTCACCATCTTCGATTTTCCATTGATCCCTCTTACCATTATGGCATTTGACAAGATCAAGGTTGCTAACCCCATCGTCGAAATGGACGGTCAGATCTCCCCCCCCCCCCCTCTTTTATATCGTTTCTTTGTTGTGTTTAATCTGATATGTCAACTTCTATAAAAAAAATATTATTCATACTTGACTTTTTATATTTTGAAGTAAAATATTTTTTTATTTGTTGGTGTATAATAATACCTGATGAAAAATAGTTTTTTGTATGTGGGTATATTTTGTTCTATTGTTTTTTATGTATTTAATCTGATCTGTGAACTGGATTATGTGTTTTACTCCCTTTATCTCAAAAGATGGTCAAAATTAACAAACTTTGTCGATTTAATTGACATAGGTAACAGTGATTTGAATCAATAATATTGTATTAATAGCAAAGTGGCATGTAACATAAATCAAAATAATTTGAGCCTGGTATGTAATAATTGAGCTTCAAAATCAGTGGTCGATGTAGCAACTAAATTTTGAGCATTAGAAATTACTATAAAATTACAAATATGAACAATAGTATTGTTATGTAACAGTTTTATGAACATAACAACTAATAAAATTAAACCAAAATGGCCCATGATCAATTGAAACTAAAAATATACCAAGCCTTATCCCACTGAGTGGGTCAGCTCTATTAATATGTTACCCATAGATTTAAATGAGTATGTCTGTCAATTCGACTTTTTCATCACTCAGCCCTATGTTGGGTCGTCCATTCTGTTAAGCTTATAAACTCTATGTCTTTCGATAGAGTCTCCGTACAACTCTTCTATGGTAGATCCAAATCATTGGACATTTTCCAATCACATAATCATTAATCAGGGAAATTTCTACTGTGCATATGTTCAATGGAATAGAAACAGATAGAACTAATAAAAGGGTACTCACTCGGTCACTCCATCCATAAAGATTGTCTAGTTTTGACTTTTTAAAAAAAATCAAAAAAGAACGGCTTAGTACCAGTAAAAGTCGGTCTTTAATAAAATGCATATAAAAATTGGCAAATGGGACAAGTTATGGGAAATGAAAAAAGGGTAAAAGTAGATGATGTTCATGGGATGGACGGAGTACAAAGGAACAGTCTTGGAGCGCCATATAAACATAAGAACCACCAATGGTATTGGGAGATCTTCCAAAATCTCCATCATCAACAAGCTTGGCAAGTCCGAAGTCGGATAGCCCTGCTCCGATTCATAAAACATAAGTTAGTAAAAGATAGCAGTAAACTTGGGCTATTGCCAATGGAAGTACCATCAGACATGTATGTTATTGTCCACTGTCAAATAGACAAATATTGTTTGTAATTACTGTTGAAAAAATGTAGAATGCGGATTATTATTTAAGTACTAAAATGCAAAAAGCGACTTCGTTCTATTTTTTTCGAAAATTATAAACACCCTTGAACATGGCGGGGTCTGCCCCTGGTCAAAATAGGAAAAACTGGGGAAATGTTTTTCGGTGTTCTCGTGAACCCCCTTAAGTGTCTGTTTATTTGGGTAGTCTCTTGGTTTTTGGTTTCTCCTTAGATTATTGTTACTTTTCCTTATCTGTTTGTTCTGTTTATGAAATGTAGGAGATGAGATGACCCGTGTCATTTGGCAAATGATCAAGGACAAGGTATTATATGTTAGCTGATATCTGTACTAGTGTGCTTTTCTCATTTATATCCTAGTTTTACTATGAAGATTATCATATGATTATGCTACTTTCCAGCTTATCTTCCCCTTTGTGGAGTTGGATATTAAGTACTTTGATCTTGGCCTTCCTCACCGTGATGCAACTGATGACAAGGTTACTGTTGAAAGTGCGGAAGCCACTCTGAAGTATGTCTTGATGCATTTTCAGTTCTAGGGAAAGACACTGATATTTCTTACTTTATTTTGAAAGTGTATGTTTGATGTGCTATTTTTTATGCAACAACAGGTACAATGTAGCTATCAAGTGTGCGACCATCACTCCAGGTACAACCACACACTTTACTGGAGAGATGGATTCAGTTTTTTTTTCCTTTCCGAAGACTTCAGATAATAGATCAAATTTCTCATTGTGTTTTTTCACCAACAGATGAAGCTCGTGTAAAGGAGTTCAACTTGAAGAACATGTGGAGGAGTCCAAATGGAACCATTAGAAATATCTTGAATGGTCAGCGTTGGTTTTCACTTGCTATATCATAATGGTTAGGCCATAAATTTGACTGTTAACTTGATTGGATTACAGGCACCGTCTTTAGAGAACCAATTATGTGCAAAAATGTTCCTCGTCTTGTCCCAGGTATCCTATCTCTGCAGTTATTTTGTGCATTTCTTGTTTCGGATACTACAGTGACAGAATGAACTGCTGTATTCAGGATGGACAAAACCAATTTGCATCGGAAGGCATGCTTTTGGTGACCAATACAGAGCTACTGATACAGTTATCAAAGGAGCTGGCAAACTCAAATTGGTGTTTGGTAAAAATTTGATGTCTCCCTTGTTGATTTATGATATCTTTAGTTCTTCTTTTGCCTTCTATTATTTATTACCTAATTATAAAAGCTTAATCCAGCAATAAAAGAAATTATTTGCAGTGCCTGAGGGAAGTGATGAGAAGACAGAGTTCGAGGTTTACAACTTCACAGGAGCTGGTGGAGTAGCTTTGTCCATGTACAATACAGATGAGGTTTGACATGCAGACTATTTTTTTCTTCTATATTTTAACATTTTTTAGTTAAATCATTTGAAGACTGGGTTGTTTGTTTTCTAATATGGTACAAACTCAATCCGAGCCTTTGCTGAGGCTTCAATGACCATGGCATACCAGAAGAAATGGCCCCTATACCTCAGCACGAAGAATACAATTCTTAAAAAATATGATGGAAGGTATGGAATTGCATTTTGCCTAATGGCATAAAAATAGAACGTCTTTTGACCTTTTGTGAAGGCTTCTTTCTTTCAATTACTTATTTTTATTTTATGTGGACATGTATGTCCCATTTTCTTGTGATGAAGATTTAAAGACATCTTCCAAGAAGTATATGAAGCTGCATGGAAGTCTAAGTTTGAAGAAGCTGGAATATGGTTAGTAGCCAATGCCACTATTTCTATCTGCTTTGTGATAGATTTAGTTATCTTAAATTTCAGGTATGAACATCTTGTAAATTTCCAGGTATGAACATCGTCTCATCGATGATATGGTTGCTTATGCTCTGAAGAGTGATGGGGCATATGTTTGGGCTTGCAAAAACTATGATGGAGATGTGCAAAGCGATTTCCTTGCTCAAGGTATTGGGATCGCAAATATAAAAACATGCCAATTTTTTTAGAATTGGTTCATTGATTTCTTGTCATTAACCATTGATGCTTTCAGGATTTGGATCTCTTGGATTGATGACATCAGTGCTGGTATGTTTTTATCTTATTAAATAGCTCTTCTTCAATGCCAAAATGAATTTATTTATTCCCTTCTTTCCGTAAGTTTTCTGTGGAGGAAAATGTTACTGATCCATTTAAATTTCATCAAAGCTCACCCACGTCTAACGTAATACTCTAATTATTTCTGGATTGCCTATAGGTTTGCCCTGACGGAAAGACCATAGAGGCTGAAGCTGCCCATGGAACTGTTACCCGCCACTATAGGGTTCACCAAAAAGGAGGTGAAACCAGCACCAACAGTATTGCCTCAATATTTGCTTGGACTAGAGGACTAGCGCACAGGTACTTATGGTATTTGTGAATGAATTCACAACCAGATCTATATGGAGCTCACATTTAAAAATCATTGTTGTTTGATAGAGCAAAGTTGGATGATAATGCCAAATTGTTGGAGTTCACTGAGAAACTAGAAGCTGCTTGTATTGGTGCAGTTGAGTCTGGGAAGATGACCAAAGATCTTGCACTCATCATTCATGGATCCAAGTAAGTGACTTCTACACTTCAGTTACTTGCTGAATTGGTCAAAAAGTTGTTAAATATTTACCCACGTCATTGTCAACATTGCAGGCTCTCCAGGGACACATATCTGAACACCGAAGAGTTCATTGATGCCGTGGCAGCTGATCTGAGATCCAGGCTTTAGAAAGTGAGACTTCCTTGTTTCCTTTTTCTAGCTAAACATCAGCCAGCTTTATTTAGTCCTCAACTCCCCGTCTGTATCATCATCGTTCATTTAAGTATCATTTTCATGGCATCATTATTGCGTTGTTCTTTTGCAGGCTGAACAGAGATCTTGCTATGGAGGAATAAGCGGAATCAAATATAGCCCCCAAGAACGACGTGCTCGATTTAAAATGTGGAAAATTAATATCCGAAAAGTTTATTATTATTTCTTGTGCTTCTTTATAACTGAAGTTCCAGATAACCTATGAACAATTTCAATAGACTTGCATGATCTAATCTTTGTGTTTTACTTGGTATGTGATAATGCGAGAGGTAGGGGTTGGGAGATGCCCACCTTTTTACTTTATCAATTTCGAGTCCTTCCTTCCCAATTTGATTTAATTCAGGAGGTTCATTTCAATAAAATAATCAACTTGTTTTCAAAGTAAAGTATATATAATTCAACAGTCATAGTAGATACACATGAACTAATTTCATACACAAACTACTTTTATATTGGAATTATGAACATTGGAAAAATTGTACCACTTCTGGAAAAATTCCCTTCATCCTAATTTTTTAGGGACATTTTTCTTTTTTGGAAATACTAAAATTGGTTCGTCTTTAGTTGAATTGAATGAATGATATTAATAATTACATAATTCCATTTATTGCCTACAATATGATGTCAACTAATTTTTTTCCTCTCTAGATGTTCATTTAGACTCTTTATGATCCTTTAAGAAAATTATGTAACAGTTACAATTATAAAACTGTTATTCTTGATTGTAATCTTCAGAATTGAAAGAATGAATGAATATTATTTATCAAACAAATATGATACTCAATAAGAATGCATTTTCTTATTGTGATACAAATTACAATTAAGATAGAACAACAATTGGACTCCTAACATTGTGCACTCCATCAGTCCATGTTAGACTACCAGCTGCATTGGCCTCTACATTTCCGATTTTTTCAATATTGATATGGAAGGTGATTTGATGAACATGTTGATCAAACTTCAATGCATTAGGAGAAACGAATATCTTGGTACCAATAGGTGAATTGATTTGAGGAGTATATAAAGAATGTGCAGGTCCAACATTGGTAACAGTTCTTTGGATTGTGAGGGAACTCTGGAGGCCTGAAATCCCAATAGATGGTAGATTTACATTCATCAATGATTGTTTTTTTGGTGGGCATACTGCATTTTGATCCCTGGTAATACGTCGAATGTCGTCGATCGAGTAGTTAACTCCACAAAGGTAATTCAGATAATCACTTGGTTGCATATCATATACCAAACCAGGATCTGATGCAGAGTTAACATTGGCTATACCACCTCCAATATCTAGAGGACCGGCCATGCCGGATTTAGCCAATGGATCTAAGATAGGAGCTCCATGAGGATCAGTATTTACTCCTGCAAATGTTTATTAGGTCAATTCAGAATTTGTGATACAAAAATTTAAGTTTCAAATGTAATAATGTATTATGAGAAAATGAAAAAAATTACCCCTAACGATCTATGTAGTACACAGTTAATTTGAATTGCACTTTGCCCTCATATACCATATTGAAAAAAGATACAAAATAGGGTGATCAAAGAGCAACTTTCATATTCTTTTGTTTGGGGACAAAATAATGCTGCAATATGTGCTATTTTTTATTATTGGGATCATTACTGCAATTCTCAATTTAACAATAGAATTTTTTTTTTTTAAAGAATATTTACCAGTTGTGACAAATGCTGATTTGATAGCAGCTGGAGACCAATGGGGATGTTCTGATTTGAGTAAGGCTACAAGTCCAGCAAATAATGGAGTTGCCATAGAAGTTCCAGTCAATACCACCCAACCATTATCCACATGTTCTCCCAATTGGTGTTTTACGGATGCAGCTGCTAGTATATTCACCCCCGGAGTAGCAATATCTGGCTGCATGATTATGAAGAACAAGAAATCACAATTAGTATGCTGATCTTGATTCTCGAGGTCCTATTAAAATTAAAAACATGTTCTATCATCGTCGTCATTCTTATTTGAATAACATATATATAAAATGAAAATAGACCATTCAAATAAAAACGTAGGAAGTATACAATGAGGTCACCTTGATAATAATCGGTGTATTGTGACTAGGTCCTCTAGATGAGAAATCAGCAGCACTAGAACGGATGCTTGGCTTGGCTGACACATAGTGAGGTTTGGCTAGGTTTACTGTGCAACCATTGTTACATAATCTTGCATATGCAAATATTTGACTTGAAACTTCTTGGCTTACTAAAATTGGGCCAATCTCCTTTCCTCCATAATCATATGTAATCTGGTTGGAAGGAATCACGTCTACTATTATACCAACACCACCAACCTTTTTTACTGAATAATAAAGGTTGTCAATTGTACCCTTATCACCACCCGAGAGCTTTGAAAACTCAGGGAAGAAACCAACATTTCCTTTTAGCTTTTCAACAAGGAACTTGTTGTCAGAAGGGAAGGTTTTACCTTTAACACTGTATGTTAAAAATTATGGAATTGGATTAGAATATGTTACTTCGCAAGTGTGGGACAGACTGCATATATGTCCAATTATGAATACATAATATAAATAAATAAACAATAGTTATGAAAATTATATATGTATTGCATCGAGTAGATAGTGTCAACTTACAAAATTGAATTATCAAATGAAACCAATTTCTTGAGACCAATTTCTTCCATTCCGGTAGTTGGTACTCCCTGCGTAATCCAGGACATTTAAATCCCCAATATATATAAGTCATTCAATTATTTCTATTTCTAGTAATCTTTCTCCAACTATTATTCACACGCATCCTAATATTATTTCTTGGTAATATGACGATGCGAAATTTGATAAAAAGTCGAGAAACGAGTATTGTAGAGTTTGTATTGGTGTAATCATAGTCACGATGTTTGAAACGTATTCATGAATGGTCATTTTCCTTTCCCAGGTAGGCGTAGTATGTAACCCGATGACTATCCATGCCGTCTAAGCTGTTTGTTCAGCCCAGTTTGTAATTTGAGAGGCTAATTCTAACATGGCTGGAGGCTTGTCTTTTGCTAATTGAGGGAATATTTGTGCAATTAACACTAAAAATAATATCATTCACACAAATAACAGAAATTCGACTAGTTCTTTTTGTTATATAACAAATTTCTTATAAACCGATAATACTTATGAATTGCATGAAACAAAGGAAAAAGTATATTCTCAACCTTAATGTATATAGAATTATTACCATCAAGGTGATGTTGTTACCCAATGTGATGGGAACAGCAATACCATCATCCATTGAAGTTGCAGCCACAGTTATATGCCATGGAGATGTACTTCCCACTGTTTTGGGACCAGGTCCCATGTTTCCAGCAGAAGCAACAACAACAATTCCATTTGCTGCCGCATGGTAGGAAGCAAAGTTAGGATTATTATTTATATCAGTATTACCATTAGTGTAGTGTACACCAATAGAGGCTGATATCACATCAACCCCATCATGTATGGCTTGATCAAATGCCTCAACAACATCGGAAAACAAACACTCATCAACTGCATTTGGTTTTATATTGAAGCATGCTTTGTATATAGCTAAGTGTGCCCGAGGCGCGACGCCCCTAAATGTCCCAAAATGATGTCCCTTATGAGTGACATTACTCACTTCACTACCGGCAGCATTACTAGCACAATGTGTTCCATGGCCATTTAAATCTAGTGGAGATGCAGTTTCACCTTCTACCACATCTTTTGGATCAAACCCTTTAGCAGTAGCCCCCTTCCTATGCCAATAAGCACCAATTACCTTCCTGTTACAATGTTGAGAAGCATTAAAGTCTCCGAAAGACTCACATTTGCCTTTCCATCTTGCAGGAATTGGTCCGTAACCTTCATCGCTGAAAGCCTTTGAATTGTTTGCCCAGATACCTACATGCATCACAAATATTTTATTATTAATAATAACCATCTACTATATTCTATAATTATCGGTTGATTTCTAAAGTAGCATTACTTAATTCATTCAATATAATAACTTAATCGATTTAAATAGTGGCGAAGCTTAGAGGAGATCAAGGCAGAAACATACAACGACCACTCCTAAATTTTGATAATTTCAGAATTTATAATATAATTATTCCTTATAAATTATTTCACACAAAATATAACCATTTGCCCCCTCTCAATCAATAGCGAGAAAAATTCATTTAAAAATTTAAGGGGGCAACGCCACTCATAAATTTTCATTTTCATTGAAGCTTAGTGACTGGATTTAAATAACGACGATGAAGTAGTAACGTGTTTTTTGGTTTGTTAAATCAAACCTGAATCAACAATTCCAATAATGATACCCTCTCCCTTCTTTGTTCTTTGAAGAATGTTGTCTGGAAGTTGAGTAGATAGTCCTAAATAATCAGGAGCCCTTGTTCCATGTGGCTTAAACCCATGATCACGCAATAAATGAATGACGCCGGGTTTAGCTGAACAAAACATAAGCAATATATTATTATTCAAGATATTAGCATGCATGCAAGAATAATCATGATTCTTTTTAGCACTCTAATTCTATTTTTCCAAATTAATCGATATAATATAGACATCTAAATAATGCACACATATAAATCTAATATTTGCTCGAACTTTATCTTTAGTTACCTGCAAGTTGTTTTGCTTGAGACTCCGTTAGTTTAGCGGAGAATCCAGAAAATCCATATTTGTAATTATGCACCATAAGTTTTGCGGCCTCTTCCTTCCTGCATTGAGAATCATAACAAAAAAGAAAAAAATTATATCAAATTCCCTTCAATAATGATACTTTATAATAAAAAACAATTCCATATTAATTTCTTCATACATAAAGAGAATAAAATTAAAGATATATATATACCTTCCAACGACACTCGCAAGCAAATCATGATGTGATTCTACGATACGGTGATGGTCATCATGTGGCCTATCTCCGAGGTAAGCAATGTAAACCTACCATTATAAAAGAGGAATTTGATTAATTGGGTCCAGATTATGAATACATAGTAATTGAATGTATATGTGAAATAATGTAAGCATTTTCAAAAGATGACAAGGAATATATAATACTTACATTTCTTCCCTTATTCGCATGTATAACGATAATCTCGGAGCAAAGATAAATGCATAATAGGATCAATAGAGATCCCTTTGAGTTCTTCATTATTTTGTTTTCCTAGGAGAGGAAAACAAAATAATAGATGAAGCTCGAAGGCTCTGCCAAGATCGAGATATGAAAGACTTTAAGCTTTTCTCATTTAATTTAATTTTATAGACTCTATTGGTCAACAGAAGTCGTTTCTATCTTCCAACCTCAACCAATGATTCCGACTTCTTCGGAACTTCGTTACTTAACCTACATTTTGATATGGCTACCTATTGGTGGTTTTCTTGAAAAAAATGTAAGACATTTTTGTTCCATCAAATTACCACTTTCGAACTAATATTATTTGTATAATAATATTATTTGTATAATATTATTTGTATGACTTTAGTAGTACGATCGACATAGATTATAAGGCACAATTCCAAGTCAAAGATTGAAGACACAGCTTTAAAAATTGAACTCTTTTTATATAGGCTTTTTATAAGAAATCTCTTAACTATTCTTGTTTTGTGTTTGTGATTAAGAATGTAATTTAATATGGTTCAAATATTGAAAATATTTTTAGAATTGTCTTTCAAGCTTGATTAGGACTAGAATTCAGCTTGGATTCATTGATATGGCTGTGTGGCATAACGAGGTTGATGTCATACTTAATTGATAGTGAATCGAGTTTGAAACTTAGTTTGCCTTGAAATAAAAGAGACTTCGTTACTCAGGGACCAAAATTCGGGACTTTGGCTGGACCCGATCTTCTCTAAGAATCCCTCACAGGCTCCCGAGTTGGTAGTGGGGACCTTAACTTCCCCCGGCTGATTGTCGATCTAGGTTTTGTAAATCTATAAAAGCCGTCTTAAAACCTTTTTAGGCCTAATTTTTTGCATGAACTTTGAGGCAGCTTTTCACACTTTTCAAAACAGCAAAACATATTCTTAATCTTCTCATTCAACTTGATAGAACAAGAGATTTCATAGCGTGCTGTTAAATTCAATCTTATAGATTATTGTTTGGTGAAATCCTGGTTTGCATCTTGGAGTTGCTTGTCGGAAGATTAAGAGTATAGAAATCTGAGAGAGGCTTTGGGTTTCTTGCATATAGGGTTGTTAGAAGTCCTAGATCGGTGTATTTGGAGTTTCTTGCGTTAATGCAGACTCGGGAGTTTGCTCGTATTCATAGTAGTGATCTTTATCAAATCCCAAGGTTGGAAAGCCGAGGGTCAAGCACTAGGGAAATCGAGCTCGCTAAAATCGCCGATTCTTTTCTATCCTTACTTTGTTTTTACTTTTTATTATTATTATTAGGGTGATAAATTTATATTTCATTAATTCCTCAACATTATTCATTTAGTGTTTGTAATTTAATTATTGTTTGCATCTTCATTTAGTAGATCTTAATTAAAAAATGAACTTGTATTTTTTACTCCCTCCGTTGCTATATACTTGTCTTTCTAGATCTAAACACGTTGATTAAAAAATCATACAAATTTACCTGCAAGCCCTTGAAAGAGAAGTGTAGCTATTAAATGATGACATTTAATATCTACCTTCATCTCATGAAAATTAATTGGAGGCATTGGTAATGTAACTACTTTAGTAGGGTTAAAAGAGGAAAATAATGATAAAATATACATTGGAATGCTAGGAAGACAAGTAAATTGAAACAAAGATTTAAGCCTAGAAAGACAAGTATATAGGAACGGAGGGAGTAGTTTATAAACTTATCAAAAATTAAAAAAAAGAGTAACAATCCTTATTCACCCCCCACTACAGGATGATGTTCGTGCGACAATTGTCTCCGAACCCGTGTTCTATAATTTGAGCTTAATATCTCGTAGAAAAAGATCATGGGATGCATGGGTCATATGGGTCTAAATGGTACATTTTGTGGTGAGGGTATGTTTAGTTCTAGGCCTCCCTTGCTTGATGATACTAACTACGATTATTGGAGCAATAGTATAAAATTTCATGTGCAGAGTATTGATTATTTTCTCTGGAGGATTATGATTAATGGACCGCTCATTCCAATGAAAATCAAGACTACTCAATGAAACAAATGCGAAAGAAAAGATGGTGATGGGGAAAAGAAAAAATCTGAAGGCCGTCTTGCTTTCGATTGAAGTACCATTCTTCGCTTTGCGACAATGAGTGGTTATTCTAAGTCTCGTCAGGGAAGCTAATTCTTCATACCTCAAATAGTCAAGCGATATCACTTTTGGAATCCATCTTTGTTATATAAAATGACCCGCGCCAAAAATAAATCTTCTACACCATCATGTGCCAAGCAGGACAATGCCATCCCTCCAACAATATAAGTTCACATCGCGCGAGGTCGTTGTCAGCATATATAATGTTGAGGGGGTCATTGTGATTGGTGGATGTCGGTGAATACAGCCAGGAGTCATAGGTGACTCTGCGCTTCAGCGGGGTTTGGTTCGGGAAGATGGTTGACTTTCGACAATAGTTGGATAAAAGAAGAGAAAGAAGCTTCATGACCCACCAGCTGGAAGAAGTCACGAAGCGCCCAGGCTGGAATGTGATGATGATGAGCATGAGGAGGTGCCTCGGTCTTTACCGGGGTTGATTCATTCGGGGTTGGTTCATCTTCCGGTCAGATACCCCGAGCGTCATTCCGGGCACCAACTTGATAAGTGCACAGATCATGTGGGTTGAGAAGTCACTTTTAAAAGAAGTCATGTAGAGCTGAGAGTCACGGTCGAGAAGAACCATGAAAATATCCTCTGACACCGGCATTATGAAGTTAACGACTTGTTGGGGTAAAACAGGTGCTGCTGGCGATGATCGGCTCGCTTCAATTTTTCCTCTACCGATTGCATCCTGACCTCTGGCCGGATGGGCGAGTCGCGATATATGTTGTTGGGTGTTACGAGCCTCCATTTTGTTGATAACAAATGGGGAGAATGACTATATTTTTATGCTTTTCTCGTTTTCATGCTCTAGACTTTTATGTTTTATGCATTTAGACTTATGGTTCAGACTTTGTGGTTATTGATATTAGCTTCTGTGTTTGAAGATTATGGTTTATCTTTTTAGTTTCACGTATTGAATATTATGTTTATCTGTTTTCATATACGCGCTGCTTATGCTGAGGGGGACTTTATAATTTATGTATGTTTTTAATCCCCTTTACATAGGATAATTTGTTATCACAAAAAAAAGGAGTTTGTTGATCCAAGGTTCTTCAGACTCTATGTTTTGAAGATAACAAATTACCACTTTCAGACTAATATTATTTTGAATGACTTTAGTAGTGCGATCGACGTATATCGTGAGGCTCAATTCTAAGTCAAAGACCGAAGGCCTCGCTTTGAAGAATTGAAGACTCTTTTTTTGTATAGGCCTTTGTAAGAAATCTCTTAACTATTTTTGTTTTGTGTTTGTGATTAAGAATGTAATTTTTAATATGGTTAAAATATTGAAAATATTTTTAGAATTGTGTTTCGAGCTTGATTAGCACTTGAATTGAGCTTGGATTCAACCCAATATGACTCTGTGACATAACGGGTTGAAATCATACTTAATTCAAGGACTGAATCAAGCTTGAAACTCAGTTTTGCCTTTAAACAAAAACTTGTTATCGGGACCAAGGGTCAGGACTTTGGTAGGACCTGATCTTCTCCCGAAGTCCTTCTGGGCTCCCAGAGTTGACTGGTCGGGAGTGGTCGGGACCTTCACTTCTCCCGACTATTGTCCCGATCTCAGGTTTTTTTAAATTTATAAAAACCATCTTAAAGCCTTTTTAGACTTAACTTTTTCCACAAACTTTGAGGAAACTTTTCACACTTTTCAGAACAGCAAAAAACATTATTAATCCTTTCATTCAACTTGATAGAACAAGAGATTTCATAGTGTGTTGTTAAATTCAATCTTATAGATTATTGTTTGGTGAAATCTTGGGTTGCATCTTGGGTTCTTAATTGGGGAGATTAAGAGTATAGAAATCCTAAAGCGGGGCTTTGGGTTTCTAGCATAGGGTTGCTAGAAGTCGTAGATCAATTGTATTTGGAGTTGCTTGCGTGTACGAACTCGGAGTTTGCTCCATATTCATAGTGGTGATCTTTACCAAATCCTAAGGTTGGAAAGCCGAGAGTCGAGCACTAGGAAAACCGAAGCTCCCTAAAATCGCTGAGTCTTTTCTATCCTTACTTTGCTTTTACATTTTATTATATTATTATCGTTAGGGTGGTAGATTTATATTTCATTAATTCCTCAACATTATTCATTTAGTGTTTGTTATTTAATTATTGTTTGCATCTTCATTTAGTAGATCTTAATTAAATAATGAACTTGTATTTTTTATTTGATAAAATAATCAAAAATACAAAAAAAGAGTAACAATTCTTATTTAATAGTATTCCGTACACCAATTTCCATACCCCCAAGTTATTTTACGTAACATTGTTTGTTAAACTTAGGTTTGCCATAAAATAATTTAGTATTAGATGTAATTTTCATTGTAACAACCAATTTGTTTACTAATGATTATGCATGGTTGAAATGTAAAAATGTTAGAATATAAAATCACGCATGATCTATGGAGACGAAACTAGTTAAATGGGGAAGTACGTCTTATCTTCCAGATTTTGAAAAACCATAATAGAACTAGATAAATAGGGAAGCACGCATGTCTTCCAGATTTTGTAAAATCATAATAGAACGGATTCAGACGAAGTGATGATTCGGAATAACCATTAAATTATTTTATTTGAGCGATTAATAAATTTTAATATCAATAATATAATAGATTGAATTTGACCTTATATTTGGTCATTCATAAGCTAATTAAGTAAGTGTTGCCTTAAATATAACTAAATTTGACAAGAAGCGATGCTTGTCATTTTAAAATTACGCCAAAGTTTAACTTCTTATTTTATGAATAACTTATGAAGGTTCTTTATAAATTTTAAAAAAATATGATCTTAACTTTTTTCTCCCATATACTTCACATATCTCAAAATATAGCTCAATTCAATTTATGATGATCAAACTTACAAACTATGAGGTCATAATTGACATACATTACTAATTTGAGATAATTGTCAAAATGGTTTAGATAATGACGTCGAGTTATCTTTGAGTGCTTGATAGTATCATCATAACATTTTGATGCCGGTAAGTGGCGCAAAAGTTGCGTTTTGGTGCGAACTAGCATTTCCATTTAACATTAACACTTGATTCTGAGTTTAAATCCCCGAGTAAGTAGCCTGAAGTTCTTGGCACAGTTACAGACTAACGTCATATTTAATCTTAGGATGTTTAGATTTACTTGAGCAATTTGGGGACCAAGTGAGACTTTTGTCTTGCACTTCTTCTGATTGTGGAGACGAAATACAAGCTTGGTACGTTATCGGAACCATTTTAATAAATTTTCGTACTAATTTAATCAAACTATATCTATGTTAATTGATAAATATACCATGAGTTATATACCTCTTTCAATTCATTTTAATTATTTTTAATTTTTTAGGTAAAGAATTTACTACGAATTACTTGTCACTACTTATTCTAGTAAATATAAAATATCATTGAATTTTTTCATAATAATATTTTTAGTAAATTTTTCATAATAAAATTAAATAGTTATTCATGCCAAAGTTTGTATTGAAAACCTAAAAAATTCAATTAAAAATAATTGGAAGGAACATTATATGTTATATAATTATATAATTATATTTGAGAACAAAATTTGGACATTTGATATTCGAAACTCGAACTTCGTCATATTTTCAGTTTGAATACTTTTTAATTACAATCATATACTCGCAAACAATAAATAAAATTAAACTATGAGGTTTTAGGTTTTTTTCTTTTTAGACATAAATAATATCTAAAGTCTCTAACTCGCTTGGGGATAATTTTGTCTAAAAATAACTTGGGTGATATATAGAGCGCGCGCAAGTTTTGATAAAAAAAAATGATATAAACTATATTTTTTATGTGAGGTAATTACTTGATTTGATCCTAGATAATAGGGCAGTTGTACTTTGGTCTCGGATAGTTATGTTGTTGCCCAGTTAATTACCAGAAAGTGGCACAAGTGTTGTAGTACGGTTCCGAAAGCGACAAATGTTATACATTCGTCCACCCATTCTTTCGGGGACTATACTCTGATATTTTTAAGCTTCGGGGACTATATGTATACCACTTTTAGGGACCATAATACTTGATATAACATATAGTATTCTTGGCATTTTCCCTCAATTATCCAAATACAAATGAAGTATAACAAGATTGTATCAATGTGGATGGAGGAAAAAATCAATCTTAAAAGAATTCCATTATTAAAATTATGATTTTGCATAGAATGTGCAACACCTAACCAGTTTAGCTAAGTAAATTTGTCATGGAGTATATTCAGTAGTAAAGGAAGCGAAGTGTTAAATGTGCGGCGCCTTAGCTTCTTCCGTCTGCGGTGTGGTTAAAAGTCGCTTAGTGGCGAATCTCGTCGTGAAGTTGTTTGAGAAGCTCCCGTCCCACGACCCGATCGAGATACATCCGCTGATTACTTACCAGATCGGGCGAGACCTCGAGGGAGCCATTAGTATACCCGGTTTCACTTTTAGCTAAGTAAATTTGTGGCTATATTCATTGAGTAATTTTCACCGTATCCCTCTATAAACTTTAAAATGAGCATCATATCTCCCTGTAAACTTAAACGTGCATGATACCCCTTATAAACTTAAAATGTTGCTGCGTCTACGATGTTAAGCTTTTTGGTGTTAAAAGTTAACGAAGATACCTTCCCTTCACAATGGCGAATGCGATTGACTTTAAAGAATTTTTTAAGTCTTTATTAAATGATAAATAACATATAATAATCTCCTATGTTATTTTGAACCAATGACCCCCACGATATCATGAATAAATTAACTATATTATTATAGATTCAAAAATTAATAAACAAATTTAATTATATCAATTTTATATTATTTATTAAAATAATTCTTTGAAAATAATAATTCATGGTAAAAAGCTTTGCGGCTAAAATTCGAAATAACAATTGAAATGAATTGGATGAAATATTTGACTTTATAAAATCAAATGAAAGATTCAATTATTTTAATGATTATAATTTTAGCGTGTTGTATTATATCGATATTGCTTTGTACTATGTTTATTATTAATAATTTTTAGTTTACATATTATTTTACATTTAGTAATGTCATAATATTTTATATTTTTCTTGTAAATATACTTCCTTTTGATTCCTTGATGATGTTAAATCTTGTAAATATATCATTTTTTTCAAGAGAAAATCATATATTTATATATACTTTTATATCTTATGCTCATTCTTGCGACGTTAATAATGTTAGATTATTTAAAGAAAAAATAAAAATATAATTGTTTTTTAATAATTTCGTTAACTTTAGCTTCGAGATTAACGTCGAAGTATGGTGTAACATTATAAGTTTATAAAGAAATATTGTAAGTGCTGACTTTTAATTTATAGGAAGTATGATCTTTCATTTTAAAGTTTATAGGAATGTATCTTGCTAATTGCCCCCAAATTCATTAGATTTTTAGCTGTGCTTGATTTCAGCTGGTGATTGTCAGTCAAAGATTTAGCTTCCGCTTATTAAGGGAAAGTAAAACTTCCTTGAGCTAGTGGCTGCTTCCAATTTTGCAAACATTCTTACGTTGACCGGAAGTATATTTCCACTCTTCTCCTTTGTCCTAACAATTGTATTGAGAAGCTTTTCCATCATCCATGCCAATAGTATTGTTAAAGTGATTCTTGAACAAATTGAGTATTAATTCTTCATCAGTAGTTAACAAATTCTTAAAAGCTTGTACTTTCATATCATCTTAAAAGTATATTTCCACTCTTCTCCTTTGTCCTAATAATATAATTGTTGCAACATTTGAAATATAATTATATTTGAAATATATTTGAAAATATTATTATTTCAAATATATTCATAACTCACATTATCTCAATTTACAAGTAATATTCGTCTCTATTCTTTTGAGAATCATACTTTTTTATCTCAATATCTTCAAAGAGGCCCATCTAAACAACTTTATCCTTTCAAATATATTCATTTTCTCAATGTGCAAATATTTTACTTTTAAATCACTGATGTTTATTTGATATGAATATTTGACATGTAAACCAAAAAGTTAGCCGAGTGGATTATATCAACAAAGAGAGATAGGCTATTATATTCTTTAAAAAAAATACATAGTTAATAAATTGAGATGAAAATATATAATACGAAATAGGCATTAAGTAAATACTAAGACTTTTATGTCAAACGAAGTGTAGCTAGATAAAAAGAAATACTCCGTAAGTGAGTAAATAGTTACGTCTTTGGTTTTGAATCATATAACACATTTATTTGATGTTTTATTTTATGACACCTAATTATGAACTCCGCGTGTGTAAGGATATTAAGAAAGTAGTATCAAATACTCCATATTTAAGTATATATATATATATATATGTGTGTCAAAACTTATTTATTGATGTGTCAACTATATATTTCGAGATACCAATTATTTTTAGTACATATGATCTGGAATTTTTCAATCTGGGCTTACTTGCTCCTTGTACAATCAAGTTATATCCCCAATCATCTAGAAAAGTGTAATTTGTCCGGCTATGATTTCCTGTTGTGCCCCTGGTTATTCATCCCATGGTTTTCAAACTTTCCCTTTTCTCCACAACCTACAACTATGTAGATGTCAAGAATCAAGACCGACATCGAGTCCTATGTTTGATTGTTTCAATAACGTTGAGGAATAAAAGAAAAAGCTTAATAAAGAAAAGATAGAAATGAAAGTTCTACTACTGATCAAGATTACCACGTTCCAATAATGTTCTCATTATTTTATGATAGTTGAATGGATGAGTGGAAGTAGTTAAGTCTGAGTTAGGTCCATGTGATAGGCTGCGTTATTATTATTATTAAGTTTAGGTTTAATGTCTATTCTAAGCTGCATAGTATATCTTTAGGAATTTCCTTTCGAATTGGGCTTGATCGTAAATCTGATAATATACATTTATAGAGGCGAGAATACGTTACTTAAACCTAAACCTAATAATAATAAATGTGACCCCTGTCGTGAGATCGGATTCGTCGAAGAACTAGCGCCACTAGTACATTATTCTATCATTTTCCAATTGACATATTTTAGTGACAAAGTCTAGTGACATGCGTCTAAATAATGTCATTAATAAAGCAATTTGGACGTGCTAGGTTGATGTAGTTTTGCGCAATAAACAACTAGTGCCCATGCCGTATTATTAATTACTAGCTATTGATGTACAATCTAATCTATGTCAATTTAATCATAATTTTTAATAATCTTTTATTTGCTAGTATAATATATTCGATTTATCAAAGAACAAAAATTTAAAAGCAAATAAATGATCGCCGAAATTTATTGATATGTGATGGTTGCTCGTTTTACTTATTGTAATACTGAATATTGTATCTGCTCCTCAACAAGTCTCATAAATATGAATTGGTAGTTGTGTTCATACGTATGTCACGATAAAATATTAAATATGGATAAAATTGGAAATAGATTTTTGAGTAGTAGTTATTTATTTTTTGAATAGTGGCATAGAGCACTTCGCGTCAGTTCCGAAAGCTATTTTAGGGATTGAAATTGTAAAAAAATGACAAAAAATGGGGATGCTTCGACTTTCCTAAAATAGGTTGAGCCCCAAAATTATTCACTCATCCTATTCGCCCCTAAATTTATATCTTCCCTATTTTGCAGTTATTTTTTTTTCTTCCTTCATTTTTACTTTTTTTTAATTATATCAAAAAAATATTTTTGTCATATACAAATAAAAATTAAAAATACATTTCATTTAACAGTCATATTTAATATATTATTTTTATTCTTTTTAAAATTCAATTTTATCCTAATTTCTATTGACATATTTGAAGAAATATTTAATTTTCAATTTTAGATTGAATAATAGGAAGCCGCTAAGAGCATCGTAAAAGTGATCCCAAAAAATTAAAAAAATGGCAGTTGGGAGTGAATTTTAAGAAAATTATAAGGGTGTTGATGTTAGTGCTTTAAGTGAGAATTGAGTTTTGAGTAGTAGTTATTTATCTTAGAATAAGGGTATTTTAGGTAATTCACAAAGTATGACATAAATGATGTGATAATTTTAGCTAGCGTTATATATGGTATGACATAAATGATGTCTGACACTACACACCCAAACAATGTCAGAATTTAGAAAATGACTCTTTTACCCCACAGAAACTTCCTCAATCATCCACACTTCGATAATGGGGGCAAAATCGTAATTTCACTCTTTTGTATAGCAATTTGTGGGAGTAAAGGTTAATTATATTTCTTCCCTACTTAAAACATTATTGAGTGCATTATAACCAATTTAATTTTGATTTATTTATTTTTTAATTTTGACCTCAAATAAATATTTTTTCAACAATTTTGTGAAAATTAGTATATAAAAAGATATAGTATTTTCACCATACTTTATAATTATTACGAAGTATTATAATATCGATTCAAACCAAAATTGTATTAGTCGATTAATTAAAACGTCATAATTTGTTAATTTTAACAATTCAAACAGTAAACTAAATGATTTTTTAGGAATCACTAACATATATAAAAGTCTGAATACGAGTTGTGTTTCTTCCGTTTTTTCCTTTTCATACTATTAATGACTAAATTATTCTTCTCTCTAAAACTTAGGCACAAATATAGTTTAATGAGATATACTATGAAAATAATACTAATACTACTATTAAACTAATATTTAACATAATTTTCTTCATATAAGCCCTATTTAACTGATATATTAATCATTAAATATTCTTCATGGACAAAAAGAAATGATATTTAATTAATATTATTAAACGTAATTTTCTTCATATATGTCATATTCAATAAATATTAATCATCAAATGTTCTTCATAGAAATAAATGGATAATATTAAATTAATATTAATTATCGCACTCTCTTCGTATATGTACTTTATACTACTACTTTCTTCATATACTATTTCAGGTAAAAATAACTCTTTCATACCAGCCTTTAATAATAATAATTCTTGTCAGCTCTATAGATTAAATAAACCTCATTAGGTTAAAAATACTACTACTCCCTCTCGCATTAATTTTTTCTTTCTTTTTATTATTATTTTCTTTTCCTCACTTTTAATTCAACTATTATTATTATTATTATTATTATTATTATTAATATATTATTATTATTATTATTATAATTATAATAATAATAATAATAATTATGCAACTTATTATAAAAATAAGTTCCATTATTTTTAAAAGTTAAGAATATAGAAAAACATTCAAACATATCATATTTCAATAAAAATACTATATTCAAATAATTATCCAACTTAATATTTAATAGTTAAAACTATACTTCTTGAAAAATATTATACAATATATATAAACGATAATTGTGTTCAAAATACAAATAATCAATCATCGAATTTCAAATTAAAACCATATTTTTCATCATATATAGCGAGTAATAATATTAAAAATATAACAATAATAATGGCTCCACCTATTTCTTGAAAAAAATGTTTTACCGAGCTTTTGTATTATTTTTAAGAAGTAGAGAGGTTATAATGAAATTCGACTATAACAAACCAATGCCAAACAAAAATGGTCAATTAGGTTTCAAAAATTATTAATGGTGGTAACTCAGCGCGGCGCCGCGGTATAAGATTGATCCTTGATAACTTCGAAGAAATATTTCTGATCATGATGGATGTATATTCAATAAATATTTTTTTATTAAAGTAGTTTAATAAGTTTTTATTTAAACTTATCAAATAATTATTTTGATTAATAAAAATAATTATATAGTAAAGTCCAGTATAATCAAAAGAGATTACTTGTCTTACTAAAATAATAACCTGAGTTGCTTATACACATCAATTTATCTAATATCATACTCTGTAATTTTGAAACTATGTTTCACTACAAATAAAGTTTCTTTATCAACAAGTAGAGTATCAAAATCGTTTCCTTAATATTATCATTATAGATAATGTGTTTATTAAGACTAATTACCTTCACTCAAGTAGTGTATTTGATTGATTATTTAAATAATATAATTTTGAATGTTATTCTTATTATTAAATTTATATATTTTACTAAAAAATATTATTACATGATTAGAAAAAAAATCACTATTTTTATTAATTAATATTAAGAATATATTAATAATCTAAGTAATGTTACTAATAAAATTGTACTTGAAATAAAATGTACTTAAAAATAAACATTTATTATCCACAAATAAAAACCGATCATGCTATAACATTGAGACTATTGATTTTTATAAAAAAAAAAAGCATGATGCTCGTATTCTATTGCAGGATTTTTCATAATATATTTAAAAAGTTATTAAATGATCGAAATATACACTTCAAAAAATAAAAATACTATTAAAAAATACGGATAGTGCAAGTTTACACGGTTTTCGAATGATTTCGAAATTAAAGATAAAAAATATCTCTAATATTTCAGACATCGATTGTATGTTGTGCATCGCACTTCTGATCTCCTTTACTAGTGAATTGAAATGAGTAAATTAATCACTTCTATAATTTAATTAAAGGGTGTTTGCTTCAAGCTTATTTTTGTCAAAATCAATTTATAAGTTGA
Organism: Lithospermum erythrorhizon; assembly: GCA_019722365.1. Classification (NCBI taxonomy): domain Eukaryota; kingdom Viridiplantae; phylum Streptophyta; class Magnoliopsida; order Boraginales; family Boraginaceae; genus Lithospermum; species Lithospermum erythrorhizon. The sequence goes on along the minus strand of JADFUC010000643.1, from coordinate 119,278 downwards.
TCTAGCAAAAACAAAAAAAAAGTAGAAAAAAGTGTTTAGTATATGAACTTATAAGTTGAAATAAAAAAAGTATCAAATTCTAATTTTTTTTTTTTCCAACTTTTTGCTCCAACTTATAAGTTGGTTTGACCAAGTAATTTACTTAATTACCCCTTAATATTTAACTTTATACATTATTTATCCTTCATTTAATAGTCATAAAGATATAATTTTTAATTATATCAACTTTTTAACATTTTACTCTTGATTGAAAAAATAAAAATAAATAAATATTATATTTTTAGTCATAAAATATAATTTTTAGTTATAATTATTTTTTATTCTTTCAAATATTAAATTACTAATTTATTTATATCATAAAAGATTAAAAAATTATATATAAATAAAATATCCTTATAAAGTCATTTTACCATTCTATTTCAGATTCTCTATCGAAACATAAGTTTTGTTAACCAAACAAATCAGAAATAAATTTAATATTTATAAGTGACAACATAAGTTGCATTGTAACTTATAAATTGGTTACTTATAAATTAAAAAAAATAAGCTTAATAAACACCTCTTAAGTCATTTAACAAGTTCCTTGCGGGTAAACCTGCTGACATCAATAATTAAAATTAAAATTAAAATTTGCTATTTAGTACCTTGTGTAGTGAGTAAAATCTTCGACTAAAGACAATAGCATCTCTTAAAGTTGTCCATCATCAAAGATGTTGATGGTTTTCTTTCTAACGACTCCTTTCATTCCTAAAAATGATTTAATTTTAAATTTTCATATTTGACTTTTTAAAATTTCAATTAAAATTATATATTGTATAATTTTTCATTATTATATAATAATTGTAATTCAAATCAAAGTTACGTAAGACATGTCAATCAAGATCATAATATTTGTTAACTTTAACTATTTTGACAGTGAAAATTTATTAAATAATAATTAAAATAATTAAGTCAACTTAATCAAATTAATTAAAATCGAGCCACTAAAAAATGACACGTGGCTAGGGTTCTCGATCGAGCCCTAAATTTAATGAAATCTTAAATGCGAATAAAAGGTTTCGGGAAAATAGCCCCGAATTAAATGTTCATTAAATTTAGGGTTCGAGGCTAAAGAATCCCCAATTTTATTGGATTAAAAATCGGCCCTAGGGGCTAAAATTGAAGCTCCAAAAGTTTCGGAATTCAAAATGGAGACTCGAAGTTATGAAGATCGAAAGAGAGAACAAAGGTCAGTCAATATGAAATATATTTGACCTAGAAAAATATCCAGACCTTAGCACCACCTCGAAATAAGCTCCTCTTTTTTCTTTAGGCAAAGTAATTATCAAATTTTTTCGACTCTTTGATTTTGCTCCAAATTCAACGGTTAAGATCATGATCCACGAAATTAAAACCAGCCGTCGGCAGTATTGGAAGCCTATATAAACCCACCATATTTTGGCTGCCAACCTTATTACACATCGAGAGAAAATACACAAAAACATACGTGAAAATACAAAGGATGACCTCGAAATTCTCTTAAAGTTAATATTGTAAGCGTAGGCGAAGCAGCTTTGGTGGGCTGGAAAGCATACTCGAGGCCAAAAGAGCCTAAGGGGAGTGGTACTAAGCGATGAATTCTTCCAAGTTGGAAGCAAAATACGACCTGATTTCTCGAGAGCACTTGAATATTTAGGAATAAGCTAAATAGCTATGATTATTCATAAATCTTGCATAGACTGAAAATTTCGGGTTTGATTAAATGAAGTTCGAGATATAGAATACATTGTGAACATTAGGTCCATATAGTTGGATTTCGGAGTAGAAAACACGCTCATAAGGCCCGCATCGTCGATGGAACTTGACCACGAATCTGTTGCTGGGCTCCTCGGCTCGGACGTATCAGTCGTACCGATGCAAGTCCATCGAATTAGGAGTACATACCCAACTCGTAATAGAGCTTCTATCGAATCCGGCTCGAAATCAGGCAAATCAAGCTTAAATCCAAGCTCAAATCAAGCCAAATCATACAGCTCTATCAAGACCAAGTCGAGTCAAGCATCTCGCAAGCCGTCAATGGCGGCTTAGGGACTCATAGTTTGGACAGTCGAGCCTCTTCGATTTTATAAAGCACTATACATGAGAAATTTTCACTCTGAGTGTGTTTTATTTTTTGTACACCCACATAAAATAAGTAATAAACATTCTTCTTTCCATTACAAACTATTGAAAAATAAATTAGTCATTTTTTAGGGATAGTACTAATTAAAATAATTTGATGATCTCTTGGCTCTAAAAGCTCTTACAATTATTTATAAATATACATAAGAAATTTCTATCTTAAATATTTCAATCAAGAAACCAAACTGTCTTTCCAACTTCATTAACTCAAATGTTCAAGGAAAGACTAAAGAGATTGGTATGATTATTATATCATCAGTCTTTCAATATCATAAAGTCAGAAATTTGGAATCTACAAGGGAAAGATCAATTCGTACCGTGTTTCCATTCAATATAATACCAAATTCAAATTAGGTACCAACAAATTTCAAAGTTTTCTTTTTTCAGAGAAGAGGAAACTACTTAGAATTGAACCTAAATAAAAAGTTGACATTATTAATTATTAATTGAAAAAGTATACAATGGACAAGAGTTCATGCAATGATGCTCTTATAAATTCTCGACTTCGTACCCTTTATTTCACTCAACATACCAAATCTATTCTATTTAATTCTCAAAACAATCTTAATTCAGACATGGTTCTTTCTAAGGCTGTTTCTCAATCCGATGACTCTGTTCATTCCATGTTCGCTTCTCGTTATTGCCGAACGTCACTTCCCAAGTAATTTTATTACTTTCTCCGTTTTTATTTGAATGAACTGTCGGGTCATGCAAACTAAAATTTTAAAAATGTTATTTTTCGTCATATTATTTCATTTTTATTTGATCCCCGACTAAAATATAGTTTTAGCACCGCTCCTGATGACACTTGTTGGTTTATATTTATAATAATATTGTATTTGTAACTATGTATTCAAATATGGAAATATATTAAAATGAAGAAAGTAGTTTTTCTCTTTTGGTTTTTGAAGAAATGGTAAGATGATGAGTATGAATAAATGTTAGGTTTAAGATGCCGGAGAATTCGACCCCTAAAGAAGCAGCGTATCAGATAATAAATGACGAGCTAATGTTGGATGGTAACCCAAGGTTGAACTTGGCATCATTTGTGACAACATGGATGGAACCAGAATGTGACAAACTCATGATGGATGCTATTAACAAAAACTATGTTGACATGGATGAATACCCTGTCACCACTGAGCTTCAGGCAAGTCTAAATTTTTTCATTGTCACTCATTTTTCATTTTAAAGTTTTATAAGTTTTGCTTATTTAATAGAGTTTCTAAACTTCAGGCAATTACACTTCAATCACCATTTTTCTATAGTCGTTGCAGTTTTGGTATTTCGTGAATGTTATTGAGTTGACTAAGAAAATGAAATTGATTAATTGTTGTTGCATTATTTGTTGAATTCATTAATGGTGCTTAAAGTGGTAAGCTTATGAAATTATTTGGGCATGAATATAATGCAGAATCGATGTGTGAACATGATAGCACACCTCTTCAATGCACCTCTTACAGAGGGGGAGGCAGCTGTTGGATGTGGCACTGTTGGTTCATCTGAAGCCATAATGCTTGCTGGTTTAGCATTCAAGAGAAGATGGCAAAACAAGATGAAAGAACAAGGAAAACCTTGTGACAAGCCAAATATTGTCACTGGTGCCAATGTTCAAGTAAGAACATTTTTAGTAAATTTTAATCATTCATCAATCAAGAATACGACGAAGATTACTAAACTACATTTGGGTATCTAAGTTTTATCGAAGCAAGCAATTGAAACAAAATGATACTATCATGATTTATAGGTATGCTGGGAGAAATTTGCAAGGTATTTTGAAGTGGAACTTAAGGAAGTGAAATTGAGAGAAGGATACTATGTGATGGATCCTGAGAAAGCTGTTGAGATGGTGGATGAGAACACAATCTGTGTGGCTGCTATTTTAGGATCCACTCTCAATGGTGAATTTGAGGATGTAAAATTGTTGAATGATCTTCTACTAGAGAAGAATAAAGAAACCGGGTAATTTATCTAAACTTCTCATTTTTGCTATCTTTTATTTGTTCCTTCCTTAATCATACGGAAAAGATCCATTACCTCTTTTCCTCCTATTTATAATGTATCCTGCCTCACATGTATTGTAGATATCATAAGTACTTAAGGTGCCATGAACCATCTTTTGAAGACTAACTTAATTTCGTTATTAATTGGTTCTGTTCTGTAGATGGGATACTCCAATTCATGTTGATGCAGCCAGTGGTGGATTCATTGCTCCATTCCTTTATCCTGATCTAGAGTGGGATTTTAGGTTGCCATTAGTGAAGAGTATTAATGTTAGTGGGCATAAGTATGGTCTTGTTTATGCTGGTATTGGTTGGGTTATTTGGAGGAGCAAGGAAGACTTGCCTGAAGAACTCATTTTCCACATTAATTACCTTGGTGCTGATCAACCTACTTTCACCCTCAACTTCTCAAAAGGTAAGGGATCAAGATCTTGAAATTAAAAATTTCATGATGATAATGATACACCTGTTTTTACTCATCTGTAGATTATAACTTGCAGGTTCTAGTCAAATTATTGCACAATATTATCAACTCATCCGCTTGGGTTATGAGGTGAGCTTCAAGGATCATTCTCATCTACCGAAAGAGTTGCAAGATTATGATATATAGTTATAAGATTCATGACTCGACTTCGGCTTAGGTGCTTAAGGATAATATTTAACCACCGTGCTTAAATTCAATATAGAATGGTACCTATATTGTTTTCATTCATATCCATAGCATACGTAACTGTAGCACAATATTTTCAATTTTTTGCATAATTATAGCTGAAGTAGGTGCATTTTTTGTTCAAAATCAGTACTGATGCCAAATATCAGGCTTAGGCAACGTACTTAAGTACCAACATTAAGCATCTAAACTAGGCTCCCCTAACTCAAATTTCTTATAGAAAAAGAGGAATCAGGGGAGGTAAACTATTCTTTTAAGTATTTGCATATGCATATATGATAACATAACCATGATATTCTTTTAAGTAGACCTTTGGCATTTTACTTATAGGGCTACAAGAACATCATGGAGAATTGCCAAGAAAATGCACAAGTACTAAAGGAAGGACTAGAGAAGAGTGGAAGATTTAACATAGTATCCAGAGACATTGGAGTACCATTGGTTGCATTCTCTCTCAAAGATAACAGCAGCCACAACGAGTTTGAAGTAGCCGATATGCTAAGGCGCTTTGGATGGATTGTCCCTGCATACACCATGCCCCCTGACGCCCAACACATTACCGTTCTTCGTGTTGTCATCAGGGAAGACTTCTCTAGGGCGCTTGCTGAGCGCCTTGTGAATGACATCGAAAAAGTCCTCCACGACCTCGATGCTCTCCCGGCTAAAATTTCAGCTAAGTTAGCAATTGCTGATGAGCAATCTGGTGTTGCTCATGTTCATTTGAAGAAAACTGACCTTGAAGTGCAGAGGGAGATCACTACTGCATGGAAAAAGTTTGTTGCGGATAAGAAGAAGACAAACGGTGTTTGTTGAGTTATGCATTGGTTTGTAACTTTTGGACTTCTAATTTGGGACATGAAGGCTTGTTATCGTCTCTTTTAATGATTTATTATATCAGTTTCATTGTCAGCTTTCCATGAAGACATCGGTTCATTATAGTGAAGCTGGTAGATTATTTTTCACTTTATATCTAGCAACATTGGAGTAATATTCATTATTAGTTTGAGTATGAAATATGTTGTTTTTTCACATTGTTAATGTAGGTTTCTCCTTCCAATATCCTTTGATCAAATATTTTAATTTTCTTGTATTGTGTTTTTACTTTGTTCATTTGATGAAAAGGAACCACCAACGTTGGTTTCGAGTTTCGACCATCCAAACGGCCATTGGTTGTGCCAATCTTTAAGTAAACATCAAGCATGACATAAAAAATTATACAAATGAGATCTGCAGGTTTAATCAGGAATGCTCTGCTAATTCGTGTAGGTCTTGTCAAGACATTGTCCAAAAAAATGGATCATATTGACTCTTGTGGACCAGTTAAAACTAATTTGAAAAGCATAAGACAGAGTTCGATGCAGCTGGGGATTGTGGAGATGTGGAGCCTCAAATTAGAAGAACCAAATGGGTTATGGTGGAATCAGATCATTCTAATGGATCAAATGAGGTAATGAAAGACAAATCACCTAAGTCCTCACATCAGGTCGCTGTTACTTGTTCAGGTTCTCTGCTTTTTCCTTTTGCTTTCAATTTTAATAATTACTCTTTTCCTTTGTGCAATTGTTTTTCCAAAGCTTTTATTCTCGTTAAGAATTTTGATGGTTGTTCCATAACAACCCAACATCACATGGTACCTTTTTCGAATCCTGGTTGACGAAGCCATCTATTGGTATATTCTTAGTGATGTTCCATAAACATGATATTATCTTTTCGCGAAACTTTTACAAGAAAGATATTGCCTAAGCATATTTTTAAAAAAACTTAATTTTCCCATCTCCTTTGGTATTGCCTTAGGTTGGGGTCTCTTCAAACATTTTAATTTTTCATATTTTTCCAATAAACATTTTATTTTTTTCGGAATCAACATGGAGGTAAATCACCATGGAACGACCAACCACGGTACTTAGGTCAGATTTATGACCAACTCCGCCTCCACAAGCTGCCACGAGACTCCATTTCCTTTATCTCAGCATTCCCTTCATCAATAAAATCATCCTTCTTTGTGAAGATTTTAATAAAGTTTTTCTCCAGGAAGATAAATTTCCTATACCTACCTCCCCTATTTCAGGTTCTAACCACCTCTTGAATTTTATGAACCACTTTAGTTTTGACGACCTTCCCCACACTGGATGTCATTATTCCTCGCTCCAAGACTAAGATAGGAATCAAATTATTTGAAAACTGATAGGCATACAAATAATAATTCATACTGTGTCAGCCGATCCGAGATTGACCAACAAGATCGGGCCTCCCAAGCAGGATCAAGACCAAAAACCGACAATGGATTCGACCACGCAAGGGCCGAATGCGAAAAGTCCGACTAAGCGGGCTACACTCGTCTGTACTGATAAGTGAGTGAGAACCGTTAGAAACCAACGACGCGATTCTACATACTAAGGTGGTAATTGTTGTTAATTACTACCTCCATAACGAGCCGCTAATCATTAATCGGTAACGAACAGCTATCAAGGCTCATCGGGGAGTAACCGGCCCAAGACACTTATATAAAAGGTAAACCTCGAGTCAAATCGCTGGTGTTCACTTTGATACCCAAATACTCTACTTTCAAAAACTAAACTCTTTCGATCCATTAATCATCACTCCACTTTGATCGTTTGAGTGTGTTTCCTATGTGGCAACCGGTCCGGGTCTCGGGAGGAAAAAGCATGAAAACCTACACCCACACTCCCCGCGGGTACCTGCAGGGAACGAGTCGAAACGGGCGTAAAAGTCGCCACAGGGCCATGGGCTCTTAAGAAGCGTGGCCTCGCCTCCCTGACGTAGCGGGCAACCCTACAGCCAGCCAGTGGAAGCTCTCTACACGAAGCCGCCGGATGACGAGGCGGGAGACTCAACACAGCTGGGCTGGGTCAGTTTTACTTTTCGCCTCGATATAAAAGGGCGCCATCATGCCGCACGGTTGAAACTCCTACCACGGGAAGACGGATCCGAGGAACATTATCATGGAGTTCCAGCCCCAAATGTCTTTTTACAAGTTCGACAATGTGGCTTATCAGTAGTGGCTTTCCCGCCGCCTTAGCCGACCGCTAAAAGGGTTCAATTGGTTGCCGTAGGGCGCATTGGCATCCTTCGAGGAACTTAAGAACCGATTCACTAACCTATATTGTATGGTTCAACAGATAAAGATTTCAGCACTCTCTAATAACCCCGCCAGCCGAGCATCGAAGTCAATCGGCTTCTTCCAGAGCGGTTTCAAACGGAGTTCAATCCGATACCGGGGCTAATTAAGATCGCGCGATTGCCTTTGCGGGAGGAAGCCATGAATCGGAGAAAGTTCAAGGAATCACTTCGAAGAGGCAGCCCATGACTGGAGGAGGTCAAATCTAACGGCTTACAAACACATTGTGATCGAGGAGGCAGGTAAGAGATCCGGTAAGCGGCCCAGTGGAACCGGCCCAAGATGGTCACCGCGGCGAGACTAAGCTCGGGAGTCAAGCACTCGATGCATCCGCGCCCGATAGTATACTCCCGATGCATCGGCAGTGAGCGGCTCTGCGGTGATCCGGTAGAGGGAGAGAGGCTAAGGAAACGTAAGACGAAAGTATCCGATTCCCTTGAAGACCCTACCAGAACGTGTTCCCCGAAATCGGCGATGCATCTACTGTTAATAATGCTACTTCGGGCAAGAATCTTCCAAACTAAGCAGGATATTATAGCAAGTTCTCGGCCAAGCATCACAAGGATCACTTCGCACGACACCGACAAATGCGTAAACTGGAAAATTGAAATAGAAAGGCTCATTCTTACCAATAGATTATATCCACAAGCGAGACTGGGGTCAATCGGCGCCGGTAGGATAAGCCGATCCTCGACGGGCCTCCTAAAGTGACCGAAGATTAAATGTCATCCTCGGGGTCGTTTTGGTGGGAGATTCCGGGAGCACTGTGGACTGGCCGAAAAGCAAGCGGATATATATTGCAGCGGGCACGCCCGGAAGCCGTCGGATTTGCGGCTTCTCCCAGCACATTTCAGGGAATAAAGTGGCCACGAGATCCTTTGGTCATCACCCCAAAGGAGGCCACAAGGCGGAAGGATGCCAGGACACAGGAGCTCGGTGGACATCCTCTTCTTCTTGGGCGCCAGATTCGCAAAAAGTCAGGTAACGAAGTCGGGCACAGATCAGACCGGTGGCCAATCCGTTGGTGGGGTTCACTACGGATGTAGTAATCCCGCTGGGAGTTTCAAACCTCATCGTTAAGATGGGCAAGCACCCGCAAAGCAGCCTAGCCAGGGTAAGGGAGTTCACCATTGTGGACACAGCGGCGTACGGGCCTACAACGGCATAAGAAAGCCGGCCGGTGTCATTAATTTCCGAGGGCGCGGTATCTCTCTCATTCAATTTCACGCTAGTTACCCACATTTGCATGGACCGAGAGATAGCCAGGCGAAAGCAAAAAAGAAGCGCGTAGCTTGTAATCTAGCCTCAACCAAGCCGGAGCAAGTGGCCCGTGACGGGAGGTAGCAACCACATCCCGAGGAGTTGCGGGCCTGCAGACTCTGAATGTTTGTACCTTCGAGTACTATGTGAGAGCCCCATACAGGCGGCCGCATTTTAGAGGCCTGTGAGCGTCCCCGCTCGATGAGAAGGCTTATGAAGAAGGTTTTCGTGATAGGCACAATGAGCCAAGTGCAGCACGAGACCATGCTCATCCTGCCCCGGGCGAGTACCGAGATATTTTCGCTGTTCTCAAAAGATATGCCCGGAGCTGACCCAGCCAGAGTCATGTTTCATCGATCGTATGTTGACCAAGACTAGCAATCCGCCAAGCAAAACGGACCTTCTCGGAGGAGAAGTGGGAAGCCATCTGCGAAAAAGGTAGCAAGCTACTCAAAGGGAAACGCAATTGAGATCTTGTTTCCTACTTAGGCCGCTAACGCGGTATCGGGTCCCAAAACCTAATGGGATCCGATTTGATGTGTACGACTCTCACCTGAAAGATCACCGTGGCTTTCCCTGAGGTTGGTTCAGTCCATTTCCCAACATTGATAGACTGGTTGATTCAAGCAAACGGTATAAGCGGGGATTTCGATATTCTCCGATGATACCACCCATACTACGGATTTAAGAGATGGTACACCGCATTGGTAACAGAATATGGCATATATTGCTGGAAGGTCATGGCCTTCGGTTTGAAGAATGCTGGAGCAACCTACTAGAGGATGGTCAACAAAGTGTTCTCTACCCATATTACCCGGAATACGATCTACGGGATTTACATTTTCATCAAAAGTCAAGCGCACTGATCATGACGCCAATCTCCGGAGAGCCTTGAAAATTAAGGAAGTACAATCTACGGCTCCACCCGGATAAGTGTGTCTTCGGGTAACTCCGGAAAATTCCTTTGTCTATATGATCACCAAAAGAGGAATTCCAGCCCAACTGCATAAGATAAGCTACCGGCAGCCCCCATGCAGCCCACAACATGGCGCGAGCAGAGGTTGACGGGGAGGATTGCCGTCAATTCGCTTTAGTATCTCGCGGCAAAGGATCGAGCTTGTACTTTTTCAAGGACATGGTGCCATTTAGAGGAATTGGAAGACACGAGAGTAGTCCTTCTCGAGAGCGGGAAGGAGTACCGCCGCCACTATGGGGGCCATTTTCTGGCGCGATTCGTCACTGAGGTGTTCTCGCAATCCCCATTCAATGAAGCTGGAGTCGGGTATTGCTGAAGGATCCTTATTATATTCGCGTAATGGACTTCATTGTGCAAAATGTGAAAGCCCTCAAGAATCAATAATGGACCTTGGGCCACTGCGGTAGACTATACGTGAAGTCTTAATTAAGTTTTAATTTTCAAGTTCTCACTCCGTACTGATACCGAAAAGTTGTAACCGTTAGAAACCAACAACGTATTCAGCATTACCATGTGGTAATTAAGTCGCATCATTACCTCCATAATGAGTCGCTAATCATTAATCGGTAATGAATGAGCTACAAGGCTCGATCGTAGTAACTATCCAAAGCATTAATTTATAAAAGGTAAACTTTGATGTCAAATCAAGGAAGTTCACCTTGATACCCAAATATTCTACTTTCTAAACTAAACCTTTTCGATCCAAGCATCGACTTTGATGTGAGTGTTTCCCGGAAGGGCACGGTCCTTGCGGTGAACTCTCATTTGAGCAAAGTGCGCATCAAAGCTCGACTGAGGATTCATGTATCCTACTAACACCTAAACCTGACTTCGATCATCATTATACTTTCGTAAACCAAACCCTTTCATCCGCCATCGATTTTGGATCATCTGAGCAAGCTCGGCCGGGCAACTAGTCCTTTGTTTTCAGAACTCTTATTCGGGGAGCGCGCGCATCAAAGCCTCGGGATCAAGGATCTATGGTTCGGCCCAATACGAAACAAAGAGCGCATCCATCAGGCAATGACTAATTTTAAATGGTCTATTGGTTTTCCTAATAGTGTTTTTCATGTGCTTTCCATTCAAAGATTTTACCACGATCCGCTGGTCATTTTTACCAAACCTCCGGCCAAAGCACATAATAAACCCTTCAAACTTGACAATTTTCTAACTGGCCTTCCAGGTTTTCGAGAAATTCTCACTACTGCATGGTCTTTGACCAATCTCCCCCAATCTCATAACTAACCCATTAACCATCACTCCCGAACTTACCTTCTCAATCAAAAATTCAAAAGTATCAAATTAGCCATTAAAAACTGGAACATCAACAGAGTCGGTAATATTTTTCAACAAATTAAAAATATCCAATCACAATTATCCTACCTACAAAGCAATCCACAAGTCTCACAAATTCTTCGGACGAGAACAATCTTAGGAAGTCAATCTCAATTTCTTTAATCATTAAGAAACAATATCGGGTTTCAAAGAGCTAGGATCCATAGGAATTAATTTTGTGGTGATATAATCATTTAGCCCACTAATTCGATGTAAAACACCGAAATGTAAGTAATTCTAGCCTTTTAGATCTTGATGATAATATCAATCTTCTCAACCAAGAATCGTTGATATTCTGAATTCATTACACATTCAAATTTTTACTACATCCCAATAACACTACCACACCCAACCACTACAAATTTTCCATCTATTCGGGAAAACATTTCCAAGAAGCTCACCGAATTAAAGAAGCCTTTTTCCCAAATGTGTATCCCGATAAATCATACGTGACTCACAATTTTCAGCTAGGTTTTTTAATAAAAAATAAGACCTTAATGAGCAATAATATTTGCTACCATGGACTTCTTGAATGGAGGAAAACTTCTCAAAGAAACCAAAAATACTTTTATTACCCTCATACCCAAAATTAACAACCCACAAAATCTCTCAGATTATCGCCCAATTAGCCTCTGTAACACCATCTATAAAATTACCTCCAAAACTATGGTGTAAATGTGGATTCTAAACTATACCTCAATTCCTTTCTTCCTTTCAAGAATGATATTGAGCATCGGTAGATTCATTCAAGAGGAAAATATTATTGCTCAGGAAAGTACCCACCATATTCGAACTTCTAAGAGCAAAAAAAATGGTTTTGCGGCTATCAAAATTGATATGAACAAAGCATTCGATCGAATCAAGTGGGATTTCCTTCTACAAGTTCTCACTAAGATGGGTTTTTCAGATCATTGGATTAACCTCGTTTTTTAATGTGTTTCTATTATTCAATTCACAGTTCTTGTGAATGGCAATACTACCAATACCTTTAAACCAACTCATGGGTCTTAGACAAAGAGATCCACTTCTCTCTCCTATCCTATTTGTTATTTGTGCGCAGTAAGCCCTTATGTACTTATTAAAAGCCCAAGAAAACTTCCTTCTTATAGGAGTCTCCATCTTTATAAATAATCCTGCAATTTCTCTTGCGTATGACGCTTTTTCTTCCTACACCCAACTTACATAATAGCCTTTAACTCTTTTGTTAAATCTTAACAACTATCACCGTATTTGATTCTAGATAAATGATCAACTATAAAAAATCTCAAATCTTTTTTAGTCCTAACACCCCAAACAATAATATTAAAACCAATACCTCGATACACTCGGAAATCAACGAATCCACCAAATTTTAGGAAGCATCTGGGTATCGCCTTGATATCAATTGCCACTGCATTTCTGGTGATATCATTGATAAAATTAAAAAAAGAATTCTCTCGTGGATAAGCAAGTTCTTAAACTTTCCTCGTTGTGTAATACTCATAAAATCCATCCTCCAAGCCATCCTTGTTTATCTTATGGATATCTATAAATTTCCTCTTGACATTCAGAGATGATATTGATCATCATTTCCTAATCTTTTTGTGGGTGGCTCTCTATCCGTGAAACCACTAGATTGATTGTGAATTTTTACACTTGAAAACTAGCATTTGGAGGCTGATTCAAATATTTATTATTCATTTCAATTTAGCACTTTAAGTAACATGGGTGCCAGCTATTCCTTAAACCACTCTTACCAACTAACCAGATCCTTAAACCTAAATATTATCCAAATTCAACCCTTTTAGACTCAACACCACAAAATAATGCCTCATGGGTCTGGAAAAGCATCCAAACTGATTTACATGAATTCAACAAAGATCAAAATTGGATTGTTAACTTTGGCACCTTAATTAATATTTGGTATGATCTTTGGATCAAATGTTCTCAGAATAATAATAACTTTTACAATCTTTCTAGTTTCTTCAACCATACCGCTTCAACCATCATGTTCCCAACCTCGCTTGCCAACTTACTATTAATTGCAAAAGTTGGAACCATAACCTCTCTCCGACCTTTTCCCTTTTAACATTGTTAGAGATATACTAAAAATTAGATTGAATGGGGCCCAAGATCAGAAAACATGATTTAAAAATGAAATTAAAACATATGACATATATGACAAAATTCATGATAGGATTTTCTTTGATATTAAGAAGCCACAATCATTCACCTTCATCCCTCATAGTTTTTGGTCGAGACTGTGGAAACTCCCCATCCCTCAGAAAATCAAATATTTTTTATGTAAACTTTTACTAAACAGATTGCCCACAAAAAATAACCATGAACACAAAATAAACTTATCTATTAATACTATTTTGTCCATTCCTAATTACTGCTTACTGAGAATAGCTTTCCCAAAATTTTTTAAAATTATCCTACTATTTTTAGTATTTGGACCCAATGTCTTTCACATTACCCCACTCCCTTTTTCAACACTATTATTGATTTTTCTATCTATTGGTTTTCAAAATCTTGGAAAAATTCTCCACATAACAAAACAATTATTATTAAAATTGGCGTTATCTTTTAACGATATCGATTTGATAGCCCTGCTTGGTATCGCTGATGGCTTCAATCTTCTAAAGACCGGCTCTAAGAGCTTCCCTCTTATCAACACCACAAGGGGAATAATTGTTGGCCAATTACAAAGAATTCATATGCAACAGACGATGTTCGAGCATTTGCCTTCAATTGTAGTTTTCTCCTCAGTCAAAGTCATCTCTATTTTAATAATGACCATAACAATCATAACAAAAATGCTCCCTCAATACAACTTTGTATTGGAATTCAAACCTTACCAGACGAAAATGTTGATAAATGGGTTATCTCCATTAAAAGCAATACAAATACTTTCACCACTATAGGCACCACTTTACCAATCACAAGACCAGATACTCAGGATCCTACAAATCAAACTACGATTAACCACACCAACCCTTTCATCTCTGCTAAATTTGTGGAAGCACTATTCATTATACTACTGATTATTAGAGATAGTTATCATGAAAATTATAGTTCCATTATTATTATCACTGATGATTTTTTCACACAAGTGGATTTTAAAAGCTTCAATTTCATCAAGAAAACTCAAGATTGGATTGCCATCAACTCTGACTTGGCAAAGAAAGCAGATTGTATTTTGTGACATCCTACCGATGTCGGTTGTTTTGATAACTTGTTGTCCTTTTATTATCTAAGACTCAAGTAGATCTACTAAGACTTAATTCTCATCAATTTCTCAAACATAATTTGAAATGTAAAACCCAGAGTGGCAACCAATTCAGTATAATTATTTGTGGAATATGCTCTGATTTCTTTAATCATAAAAAAAAACCTCAACCAAACCAAGTATTACCCCACTCAAATAAAGTTATTTTATGAATACGCCTTCATTCAACTCGATACGAGTCATAACATCCGTTAATTATTCTATTAGTTTTACGTATTCTATATAGTTTATGTCCAATTTCTTCGATCTCCCTCTACAACTATGATCATTTATAGTTACCATATAAGTGACATAAATAATTGAGTTTTGATAGCAGATAATTTTTTTCTTTATCTCCCCAACTGCTTAATATGGTGAATTCCCCTGCTGTAATACTTAAAGATTATCTACAAATTAGTCAATTATTCAACACCAATTTTTCAATTTTCAACACTTCATATCCTCTTCTCTCTCTTCCACATAATAATTCAATAATTATTCAACTTTTACATTATTTTTGTTTAATAAAATTCACCAGCCTACCCCACCACTTTTATCTTATACTTTATTTTTATGATTAAATAATTTTCACAATTATAGTTTATAATTAAATAAGAATAATTAACACTTAAATAAATTATTTTTTAGAAACGAAATTTGTATAAATATTTATTTAAATATTTTTTAATCTCATATTCCTAATTAATTTTTTGTTACAAATAAATAGACTCAAGAATTGGAGATAATAATACTTATTGTGAAATAAAAAAGTTATAAAAATAAGAAACGAGAAGATAATAAGAAAGTACGCCAGACAATCTTAATAAAATATAAATAAATCAATACCTGGCATAAATATAATCAATCGACACTACAATCAAAACTCTTAAAGCACAATAAGACTCTAAAAAATATTTTAATCACGAAACATTCGATCTAGCTCATAAGGTGCTTGACTAGATCCTCCTGGTAATTGCTATGTAGATTTGCATCACGCTCGTATCTGAAGACGCACATTTAATTTATTTTTGATATTAAAGACAATTAGTCTAATTTTGAGTATCGAAATGGTTATTGTTAGGGATCCAAATCAAAATGAACCAAATCTCTATTTATAGACGGGAAACAAATGATGTAAATTTTGCAGGCAAAAATTATTATCAACAATTTTATCCAAAATAATCGGTGCATTTGCATAGTAAAATCCAAAAAATCCAGAGAGAGTCAATAAATTGAGTGACATAATTTATGGGGGTCCTCTATTATATCAGTGCCTTTCAAACCGTTGAAAAAAACTTTGAAAAAAACTTTACACAGCGCCATTGTGGATAGTCTAACAAAGCATCCAATATCTTGAAGTAATCGTGGCATACATACACGCATATTCCTGTCTCATAAAGACAAGGCCAGCTATAACTATCAAAGAACCAACAAAACTTGCAATATTCAAGGATGATAAGTCTAACTCAAATAGTATGATAATATCTAACTCAAATTTTTATAAATAAGTATAATATTTTTACTTTTTATTGAGAATATATATTTTTTACAGTACTTTATTAACTATTTTTTAGTTATGAATTTATCTATATTAATAATTTGTAATACTATGCAATTATATTCTTCATTGATAATGTTCCTTTTAAAAAAATATTCCCTCAAAGAAAAAGAGAAAACAACATTCATTAAAGTAATCAATCGCAGCCATTATTCCATTATTACTTACTCTCTCTCAAATTATTTACATAAAAGCTCAAGAAAGATACATTCATAAAATAGACAATAAAAAAAAGATATAATTCATAAAATGAAAGCTCACATCTTCATCATCAAACGGTAATTACATCATATCTCTTCTATGCAAATCTCCATTGATTGATGATCTATTTGGATACAGGCGGACCTTTCACAACAGTAACTGGACATGTGGCATTCTGCACCACGTAGTTGCTAACGCTTCCTAGCAACACCCTGACATTTTTGTGACATAATTTTGAGTACATATTTTAACTCCTTGAAAATAATATTCAAAGGATGATATTGAATATCAAATATTAACTTTTGCGCAATAAAAAATGTATGCTCGATCTAGTTGAATGTTTTATGAATAATTAATGTATATATTAAATGATAATCATTTGTAAAGTTTCATTCTAAAAATCAATTGGAGCACAGCTTTTAATACCAATACCTTTATACTATATATATTAACCGGGAATATACCAACTATCGATATAGGCGTGTCATATTAACAATAAATGCTATAAATCGAATTTAATTATTCCATCCCATCTATTAGTAGTTATGTGTCATCAAACACCGAAACCACTAATGTATATTCCTCCGTCTCTCTATTTATTCATTGCTAAGAAGATGTTATTGGGCATGATTGCTTATGGCTAGTGATGTTATTTAAGATTTATTGATTGTACGCTTTTTGAATAA
The DNA here is from genome assembly GCA_019722365.1 of Lithospermum erythrorhizon. Classification (NCBI taxonomy): domain Eukaryota; kingdom Viridiplantae; phylum Streptophyta; class Magnoliopsida; order Boraginales; family Boraginaceae; genus Lithospermum; species Lithospermum erythrorhizon. Next base: position 102,040 of record JADFUC010000643.1, on the reverse strand, counting down.
GAGAGAAAAGCTTATCAAACCAATAAAAAAACATATCGAAAAGAAACTTCACGCAAAGTTACATTAATAAATGAAACAATCACTTATAATGAAAATATAAATTTTTATTAAATAATCACTTAAATAGAGACGGGAAAAGTATATCTTAAAAGATCTAAGAATATAATGGTATAGATGTAATTAATTAGTTTACCTCTTCAGGACACCTAAACCTCTGCTACCAACAACTAGTGAATCAAGCTTCAGTTGATATGCAGCCTGGCAAAGTTTCTCCCTTGGATCACCCCAATAAACCTTAGCTACCACCTTAACCTATAATTAAATATCATCTTCAAATAAAACTGTTACTTTTTGAATAGTTATGCATGTAATCACAACTATCTATTTTTAAAGAACACAACTTTTATTGAATTATTAGAAGAAAAACTGAAAGCATACTTCTTTCATCCTAGCCACAGTATCAAGCAGGTCAAGAACCTCAGCATCAGGTGTTAGTCCGTACAAATTAGATACGTTTATTTGTCTGATTTCTTCCAAAGGTATCAAAGCTGTCATACAAAGGAAAACCCAATTCATAAGAAGAAGAAAAAAAGACTAATAATGAATTAAAGCAGAGAAAAAATGAATGATTAGATAATTGATCCATCGAGTCCGGTTTAGATTGTTGAGTATGATATTTGGTCATGGTGTATCAATAAACACAATATTCAATACCAACATTTATTTTGTACAAATATACTAACATGATATTATCAATTCGGATATAGTTACACAACTATATGAAAACTTGAAAATTGAATATATTTTGAATACAAAATAGATATTGGTATCACATATAGAATTGGACCACGGGCATCCAACATCCTAAACTAAAAATTCTAGTAGTCGCTCCCTAAAATTTTAAAAACTGTAATTCTATTAAGCATTTTTTTTAAAATATACTCCCTCCTATGCTAATAAGTGACTTATGTTTTTTTTTTAAGACAGTGATATTTAATAATTTTAGGCTTCATTTAATAATAATTAATGATTTAAATGTTCCTTTTTTATTTTTATAACTTACCATTCATTAAAATTCTGTCACTGTTAATAATGTATAATGGCTTCAAAGCTAAAAAAAAATTAGAAAAATCTTACGTGAGCCAGTGTCTTCAAAAAGCTGCTTATGAGAAGTGTCAACTTTGGGTGAAACAACATGAATAATTATGATACGATCACCATCTTCAATGAGATTATCAATTGCCCATTTAAGTGCTTTCTTGCTTGTTGGTGAATAGTCCATCCCAATTCCTACTGAACGTGCTTTGTTTGCCATTTCTTTTTTGTTTATCTAATTTTTGTGCTTTGTTTCTTTTTGTAGTGCAAAGATCTCACTTGCTATTTATATATGTAAGGTTTTGTACTATTATTGATGATGGTGGATTCTTGAAGGAACTAGAAGGTAGCTTTCATTTATATTGTGGGCTGGGAATCTGCTCTGTCTGTTCCGCATCAATCATCATCTCTTTAATTTATTCTTTCCTTCCCTTTATGTGTCTTTCCTTTTTGTCCGTCCATTTTGTGATGAATGGGGGTATGCATAGGTAGAGAATAATTTCTTGCCCACCTAATTTACATAAGGTTTTTCTAATATGTGTCTTTTTTAATATGTGCTCTTAGAATACATGTTAAAAAGTAAAATTAGAAATAATAAAAAAATATATTTAACAAATATTTCCATATCAAGGATTCGTATGCAAATCTTTGTGTCGAATATTTTCTTTAATTGCTATCTTATTTTGACACTAAAGGACACAAGTTGAAAAACCGGTTACATGTGCTCTAGTTTTTTAAAGTTAGAAACCCCACCCACCGCCGCCTGATGAGGAGAATCGAGGCTGAAGACCTGCGAAAGGTCAGCTGAAGAAGGCCTCCTAGCTATTAGGCTGTTCGATATTCTCATTTTCTAACATGTCGTTACAATACATGATAATATTTTTATGTCCGCCTTAATTGTTATATTTCATTCACAATTTAACTTATTAACATGTACCTTTATGCGAAACCATAACCATTACAAATCAGTGTACACTAGTAGACCTTGGTGATGCAATAACTTTTGCAAACCATACTTGACCCAATTACATCTGCCTTAGAAGCCCATGTGAGCCAGGCTCGACTAAGAAAGTCTTTGGTAGGGGAATCGAATATGACCTTGATCCTGGCTCACATACTTCACGACGCAGTCATCCTTGCGGGTAAAACTAAAATAAGATAAACTTTTTTATAAAGCGGAGTCTCGCGCGGTATGGTCCCGTACCTAGAAACCTTGAAAGATTTTTTGGAAAAACTCAATTCCGTTTGTGCCAAAATTTAATCCTTAGACCTCCTCTCGGCGATATCTCTATATATTGATATTGAGACAACATCCATGGACTTATTAACATATACCCTTAAAACACATGATAGAAAAATTATTTTATTTTTCTAGGTTAATAGAAAATATATATATTTTTTTCTATACAGGAAGAGTTAATAATCTAGAGGATTGAGATTTATCACCAATTATGCAACTACTCGCAACCCCCATGAAATCTCTGACAAAGAGGGTTTTGGAATGAGAACAATCGAGGAATGAAGACAGGAAAATACTGGCTTTCTCTTTGCAGAAATAATCATCACAGGAATGAAGATCTTAGGAAAACGCCCATGCTACAATTGAACCTGAATTTCTAGAGGACTAAATTTACTCACATCAAGCAACTCCTTTTCAGGAATTAGTCGAACTAACCATTTGTCTTTAATATACATAATCAAATTATCTAAATTTCGAATATGCCTCGATGACTTCTTGTATTAAATTTTATTTATCATTTGTCATTATCATGTAACACGTAACCATCTGATAATCCCACGAGTAAAAGTTGGTCCAGGATCGATTCAACATGGTTGGGCCCCTCCGTAAATGGACGGGACAGAACAAACTACCAAATCGTGGACCTAGACATGAGTGACGGGGTCGCAGCCCATACTAAAGGGGTTGAGCCTTCGGCTCGATGAAGGAGAGGAAACTGAATTGAGACTAGCGACGCGATTCGGCAATTAGGGAGGTAGTGAATCATGATTACTCGACCGCTATGAGCCACAACAAGCAATTATCAACTGACAATAAACTAGCCATCAAGGCTCAACCAAAGTAACGGTCAGGATAAAGGATAAAAGGTAACCTTTGAGGCCAAATCAGTTCACTTTGATACCCAAATTCTCTCTTTCAAAAACTAAACTCTTTCGTTCTTTTACTGACTTGATCGTCGGAGTGTTTACGGCTGGGCAACCGGTCTTCGTTTTGCAGGAACTTCCATTTTGGACCAAAGGCGTGTCCAGAAGTTCAACAGGAGATTTGTGATCAATTATCATAGAAGCTGGACGAGATCGTCATTGGCGACCACCCGATGGGAGACTTGCATGGTTCTTTACCGCTCATTCTTATTTTTACCATGAAACCAAATGGAATGGCAAATGTCGCCCGCTTTGAGATGATCAGCTAGCAGAATAACCCGATTAGGCCGACCTGGTAGAAGCGTACTTGACAGCCCTTCGAGGACCCGTTACATGAGGTTTGGAGGAACCGAACTTTGGTGGGTAACTCACACCCACCGGAGATGGCGGGGTTAATTCTGAGTGACGGGGACCGTTGTAACGTGTATCTGGCCGGGCTGCGGGGCTCCTCTAGTTGGGGAAAACCCGTGGAAATCATCTGTGGGAGGATAGGAAATGAGCCTGTGCGGGGCAGCAGAAAACCCGACGTGATGCTCCGACTTTGGCCGGTATCCCCAGACGCGCCCGTGATAGCCAAGCCTTTTTCAGAATTTGCGGGTGAATTGTACCTACGGCGAGGTGCATTTGAAACCCATCACAAACAGAGGACAAACACAAAAGCTGGCCCGAGGTTTAAGCGCGCTTTCTCTCACAGGAATTGAAAGGCAATAAATTGCAGCCCCGGATAAACTCCCCGTTCACGAAGTTCACAGGAAAGACGGAAATGGAGGAGCACATTGCGGAGTTCGATCCGCGAGATGTCTTTTCATGGCTGACGGTAGAGATTGTCTTCTGGGCTTTCCGTCAATCTAGCCATTTCCGGGCTGAAGTGGTTCAACCGGTTGCAAGTTGAATGCATTATATCCTTCGAAATGCTCAAGAATTGGTCCACTAGAACCTATGTGGGAAAGGTCGGCGGAGACAAGAGGGCAGCAACTCCACACATTGGTATCAAACAAAGGAGATGGAATACGTCTTTTTCAAAACGTTTCGAGGCCAATTTTAATCTAATACCCAGAGGCGGATCAAAAATTGATGCGGTAATACTAGAATGTTTCTGCGGATATGCGAGGTCAGGAGTCGGCTCTCTTGGGAGGTAGGCTACAGGACTTGGAGGAGGTCGATAGATGGGCTATAATTACACTCTGATTGCGATCCACCGGAGAAAAGGGTTGAGAAGGCCACGTCGCGCCGATGGAGGACAATCGGCCTTGAGCCCGAGTCCTGAGCCAGAGCGCCCTGGACAGGATCCGGGTGCCCGACAAGGCCTACTCTAGGACAACTTGCCAGAGCCTTGCACTACCTCGGGAGATCCGAGGGAAGCGGAAGGAGGTGAAATAGGGGAAAAATTGGTGCGGCCCTCGATGGGAGCCTCGGCCAGGAGTCTATTCTGAGAGATATAGAATAGAGGCTGGATATAAATCACAAAGGCGGAGTTTGGGTATACCTGTTGGATTGGGCCCTCTAGCGGAGGTCCTTTCGGGGAGGGCCCATTCTTCAGAAGTGCATCACTCGGTAAAGGTTGATGGCGGTCGGAGATGCATGAGGCATGAGGAAGCCACGTCGAGCCCTGTCTGAGAAGATCTATAGCCGGAAATATTTTTGGACATCCGTATGAGGATTACGAGACAGCGTGCGGAGATATGATTCATGCCGGAGGCACGCCAGCATCCTTCATCAGCCTCCACATGAGATGGTTAGCATGCTTCCCCGGATACCTTTCTACCCAGGTGGGCGGTATAAGTAGGGGATTGATATAGTAGGGGATCTCCAGGGGCCGCTGGGGAAGAGGTATGTCATTGAGGCGGTAGACTACTTCACCAAATGGGTAAAAGTCAAGCCGCTTACCCGGTAGGATCGGGAGGCAGTGTGCCGATTCTTGAGAATTTCACCGGTTTGGGGTACCAGTCTTGGTCTGACAATGGGACAGTTCACGGCAGGAAGATCGAGATCTATTACAGATTGGATATAGAACACAGATAAGCCCGTATGTCTATCAAAAGACGATGGCAGGTAGAGTGATGCGACCAGTAATTTTCAAAGGCGGCTCCAAAATGAGAGGGGTAGTACTTTGGTCCCTTCAGGACATTGAATCTAAATCATAGGAAACTTAGTATACTAAGGCAGTTTATAGATTACGATGCCCTGTTACCGATGGAGATTCACTTAGAACTGACTCGACAAGATGACTAAGTACAGGAAGGTAGCACTACAACGAAAGGTCCGAGTGACATATCCTGATCTGGTTCAAGCAAGGCGAATCCTGGAAGCACAGAAAGTTAAATCTGGGCCATACATTGTCCGGAGAATGGTGGGGCAGGTCGTATGAGCTGGAAACCCTTGAGCATTGGGTGCCACGATCATGAAACCTTTTATGGCAAATACTCGTGTAGACCGTTTTCTTGTATTTTTCTTTTGTCATGGAATAAAAGAGAGACTTGAATTCATTTAAAGATGTCTTCAGAATTCAAAAGTTCTATGTGGGGTAGAGGTTCAGTATGCCGGTTGCCTAGATGGGACAAAGAAAAAAACAATGTCTTGGTATGTCTGTCGCCCGGTGATTAGAAACTAAACCCCTACTAGGTTGGTTGAGGAGGGCTTTTGGGTAATGGGAGATGTCCCATGGCAAAATCCACCCGTGGCGAAAGGTCGCATCTCACGTGGAGGACAGGGCACGGAATAAGCGAGGGATAAACTCTTTTTAGGTGGGACCCTGGCAAATGTGGCGGTTGAAATCCTCCCGGAAGGTCATGGTGAAGCTCCACCCGACATAGAGTAAATACAGAGCAAGCATAAATAGAATTAAAGCGATATCAGCAAGATAGCGAATAAGAAACAAAGAAAAAATTTATATAGCCCCTGAAAAAGGAGGAGGAGTATGATTACAAAAAAAAACACCACATGACCCATTGGGGCAGGGATCTCGTTAATGAGGGGGAAGGGATGTGTTGTCCGGCCACCCCCTCCGGATACCCATTGCTTATACTCGCCGACGGGGCCGGGGCGCGGTGTTGGAATATTGTTCGAGTTCGGGGGCGAAATCGATAGGACAACAACACCGATGCGGCGGCACCTCGAAACATCTTGTGATGGCGCGGCGAACCACTCTATCTCTGGCGGCGGCAGGCTACCAGCCAAGCGGCATCCTACCACTCATCCCTGCTTGAGTCACAGGCCAACAAAGCCCGGCAGGTAATAGTAGCCTCGGTACTGAAGCCGTAAATACTGAAGCTTCACAACTCCAAAGCCTCCATGAGAAATTCTTGGATAACTCTCTAAACCTTTGGTTTGCTAGTAAAGGGTGGAGTTTTCTTGATAGGGAGCTTTGGAAGTAGGCTTTGAAGAGGAAAAAGGAAAAAAAGTTAGCAAATAGGCATAATGGAAGAGAAAGGAAAAGATTCTGGGGTAGACCCAAGAAATACCTAGCTTGAGGAGCCGAGAAGCCTCGTGGGAGGCACAGGGGCCGGGGAATCGGCCACAATAGTACAATGCGCCTCTGGTCAGGAAGAGGGAATGGTAGAATTAAGTGGTGCCTTTGTCGGGGTGAGCTGAAGGGCGAGATACATAGTGCTGTTGAAAGGAAAAAAGGAAGTGAACCCTTTCACGGATTTGCTTTTAGTGGGGGAAAACCTATTCAGTGATATATGATACAGGCCACTAGAGAGGAAGGAGATGTTTTAGATAAAAGGCAGAAGAGCTTTTTTCAAGAGAGATATGAAAAAATTTGGTGGATGAAAAAGCCAGGCATGATGTTGCAGAGTCGGAGGGTGCTATTTCCAAATTCAAAAGGTTGGTTGTAATGAAGAGGGCGGCTTAAAACACACATGCAATGATGGTGAAAGAAGATATAAAAGCAGTGGTGTCCTGGAAACAAAAAGCGTCCTTGACAAGATCATTGAAGGCACTAGGCTGCTTGTTTGGTGTTATGGTAGAAAATTCTCCCATTATTTAGAATCATTATAGAAATGAAGGGCGGGTAGAAATAATGTAATCCGAGTAAAGGGCTGGTCCAGGATCGGTTCAACATGATTGGGCCCCTCCATAAATAGACCATGGCAAGAACAAACCATCGAATAAATGGACCTGGACCACAGGAGTGGGCCAGGGTGCCAAAGCCCATACTAAAGGGGTTGAACCGTCCATCTCGGTAAGAAGGAGAGAACCGTTGAAGACTAACAACATAATTGGCAAATGGGAGGCCATTAAAATTGCATTCTGACCCGCAATGAGCACAATACATTATCAGCAGAGCAATAAAGATTGTATGCGGCTTGATCAAATAATGGTCGGATAAAGTATAAAAAGGTAAACCTTGAGGTCAAATCAGTAAATTCGCTTTGATACCCAATTCTACTGCTAAAGAAAACAAACCCTTCAGTCATTCTTGACTTGATATTCAGTGTTTCGGCAGACAGCACCCGTCACTTGTTTGTAGGAACTTCCATTTGGACCAAGGTGTATCGATTCGGTTGAGAGATTTGTGATTAAACTCATCACCAAATGGACAGATAAATCACCATCCATTCTAGCATTAATAGTTTTCGATTTAAAAAATTGATTCGAATTTCGGTGCTGATATGTAACCATCATGTTGTGAACAATTAATTAACTGAAATTATTCTTGTTATAATTGAGAATAATGTGATGAGAATTTAACTATTTTTTCACTTCTGTTTTGCTTAACTGGCTTGTAGTTGAAGGTCGAGCAAAAATCTCTTTAATAGAATTGGATCTTTGGTACAAATTCAAAGAGCTAAGTGATCGATAATTGGAAGGATGATGAACCCGTCAGAATCCATGGCCAATAGCATAGTGATATTCAACTCGAGCTTCTATTCAAGAGGTTTCGGGTTTAATTATTTATAGATGATTATTTTGTACATACTTTCTCGGTTCCGTGACTCACTATGTGAGACTCTTAAGTGTTCTTCATGTTTCAGCGCCAACTTTTCGGTAGTTACGTAGACTTGGTGCGATATTGAAGTGAATGGTGTTCATGAAGCAAACATCAGAGAGAAGACAAATTGTTTCTTTGGAGCTTAGAGCATGTAGATCATCTCCCCCAAAAGCTATTATAGGGGCTGTAAAAAATTAAAAATAGACAAAATAGTACGTTTTCAGCTCTCCTAAAATAATTTGAGCCTCAATAAAATTTGTAAACACCCCAAATTTATTCGCTCCCTATATTTTCGTTCCCATGCTTCACTTTTTTCTTTTTCAGTAATGAAAATCTTGAAATATTTAATTTTCATAGTTTAGGTGAATAATGGGGAAGCTGTTAAAGTATATACATAAAAAACTAACCCCTAAAATAAGAAAAATGATGACTGAAAGTATATTTTAGAGAAAAATTTTGGAGAGCTGATGCACATGTTCTTAGACTCCAATTGCCTAGTTTAAAATTTAATTACAGTTTGATAATATGTAATTTTGAAATTTCTTGTTAATTAAAAAAAGATAGATTGATAGGAGGCATTAGGCCTTGGGAGCTACTCTTACAGGTAATATCAAACGCAATTATAGCAATACATATGGGCATTCGTATGCTTGATTACTTATGGCCTTGTATGGGTCGCAAGATCCAATCAACCAATGAATAAGTTATTATCATAGTTGTGAATCACTTTCAAGTTAGGTCATCTGGATTAATTTGTTGGTGTTTTTAAGCGTATGTCAGTTACAAATTTACTTGGATCTGAATTACGAGTATTTATGGATTGCATAAAAATAATAAATAAAATTGGTTATAAGTCGTAGCTTTTTAATTAAACCAATATCAATGAGGTTGAGAGAGCGAGATTGAATTGCTCCTGATACCCAAGCAGGTATCTCCAGATCATTCACACTAGTAAATTGCTCAATTCACTTCCGTACCTTTGCTAGAACACTTAAGTATAAACTAGGAACAAAAAGATGGAAGAAAAACTAGGTTTTCTTCCTTAAAGAAACCGGCTATTATGAAGTAATTAGAGCTTGATTTTGATTTCATGAAAATCAAAATATGAGCATTAGTTTTTGTTGTGTTTAATTGTGCCACTTATATAGGCAAACACATTAGAGTTTTAAGGAGATAACAACTCCTCAAAATCTTATCATCTCCACCACTAAACTAGAATCTCTCGAGTTGATTTTGAATGAATATTTCACGTTTCACTTTATACTCGGAAGTTTATAATCACGTTTATTATATAGTTCGGTTTATTGTTTGTGTGTGGCCTCTTATATTAAATAATATTAACCTAATATTATATTTAATGTACTATAGATTCTGACGGACTCTAGTAAGCCATCGTAACCCCCTAATGTCTATCGTTAAATCCTAAAATATTAAGTGTCTAACAATTAATATATATTGAACTTACATATATATGTGTATATATAATTTGAATAGGTAAATCGGTTCTAATCTAAATTGTTCAACGGGCATTTATGAATCAATTTCTAGTTCTAGCACTCGGCACCACTGGGCGATTTATGATATGGTATCAAATTCTAACCGATCTGTGATTTCTAGTAATCAAGCTTTAGTAAAATGTCACCAAACTCGTACCCTTGGGTTTCCTTGGTAATAGACAGGTTAATGTGATATCCAGCTCATAGCTGGTGGTGGCCACTAAATCACCCAACTCCCCAAGTTACATAAATCTACCTATTTATCCAGTTGTATGAATCCCCTATTGTACCCAGGTTCCCACTTATACTCTTGTAGTATACCCGAACTCATGCCGTTATAACCCTCCTGTTACAGAGGACGTTTGACATGGTCAAAATACATTACTCCAGTATCTATGAAACCTTGTTACTCAGGTCTAAGAATCGCCATTCAACATAATATTTATCTTCCAATTTCTCACGAATGGTCATTGTCCACTACTCTGACTTCAAACTATTTTTGAAACTTCAAGCCAAATATATGATTGATTAGACCCTCCATACTCACTTTTGATCAAAGAAATTATTAATACAATCGGCGCTTCTTAATTAAGATTCGGATCATGTATCCAAAGACCTCTCCAGAATAACATTGGATTGCAATGGAATCAACAAGGTTTTTTACTTATAGTAACGATATATGTAAATTTTTACACACAAATATTATTTTGTATAATAATGATGTGGGGCTGAATCTTGAAGCTAATATTCAAGACATTGCCATGCCATGATCGTTAATTATTCTTTGTTCACCAGTTTATGTAAATATGCACTTTTATATTCAACTATTGAGAGAAAGCGTCATTGTCTAAGTACATGTGTTAGGATTTTGACAATGAGATCTTGATTCTCCCAGCTTCAATAAGCCATTAGAGACAACCGTCTTTATCCGGGACACTAATTCGAGGGCAACTTTCAAGATCATTTCATCGAAGGTTATAATTCGACTTATGCCTCCCAACTTCAGTTGTGATTATACTCAGTTTCTATGTTCTGTAGTTATTCATTGTGCTTATACTTGTTACTTGAACAAGTTTTTCACAACTTTGTTTATCAGTTCATGTTAGTCCAACTGAGACCGACAATCGTCTTTGTTGGTTTAGGTAGCGATATTGTAATCCCTTTCATTCCTTTCTTAACCGTTAGATAACTTTTCACGATGTGGGGGAAAGAACATTATTTTCTCTGGAAAGATTCTTTCTTTTAGGTATTCATCTTGGATCCCTGGTTGAATGCATTATCAATATAAGCGTAGCGAAACTTGTTGAGCTCATTCGATTGAGTCATTATGAATTCCAGAAAGATTCGGCCATCCATGATCTTGTAGAGAAACTCGTGCACAACCTCACTAGAGAGGTGGTACGTGTTGTTCTTTCCTATAATTAGAATATCTATTTACATACTAATTCTTGCTTGTCTTCAGGTAAACACATTTGACATACTTTGTCTATCTGAGAGTCTCATTTTTCATCGATAATTCAAACATTTTTAAGCGTTCATTCATTCATGATATCTCAACTATAGTCCAAAGCATTTATAATTAATTGAAAAATTTATCCAGCACAAGAATCACCTTGGCTTGGACAAAAAATATTTATAAGTTAAGTACTATAAATATGGACATTTCCATTTAATTAATCATTTGTACTTTTAGTGATTATTTATTCCTTGATAAACTTGTTATCTTGGAATGTTAATATCCAAATCTGTATTTGGTATATTGAAATAATTTTCGGATCTCATAATCGTCATCATTGTTGCTCATGGTTGTGTCCTTAAAAGTATCATCTTTTGTTAGGATTACCCGTTATAGCGACAAACAGTTGAATTCATCTTGTGCCATGTCCAATTGTTTGACATGGGTGAAAGTTTATAAGATTTTGAACCCAAATAATGGATGATTCCATATCACATCTTTATGCGATTTTCTAGATGTTGATTGGTTGAGTTATACATGTTTGTCAGTGTGTGAGCTAGATTGAGGTGAATATGTATTACAAGCTTTATTAGGTGAATCTGGTTCATCTAATGTACGTTTATCTCTTTAACAATTTCAAAGAGAATTAAATGTTTATACGAGTCGACTCTCAATCATTCGAATTATTCAAACGTTGTTCATGTATTTCTAAAATACAGTGGTAAATATAGACATTCATATTTTGCTAGATTATTGCACTAGTAGTAAGAGCATTTGTATTTTTCATAAATCTTGATTTATGGTTCGCAACAAATGTGTTGCGTTTAACATTTAATTCTAAGTCGATGAAAGATTGCGAGATTATGAATTTTAAGTGTTTGTTCGCATTCGATCGTATAAATTCGAAACATATGATTCCAAAAGATTTAAATGCATGCGATTTTTACGTTAATGTGATTGTACTTTTATAATTCATATAGTGTTAGAGATGAGATTTCAAAGTTACTTTACTTGAATTCTTTGAGCATATACATACTATGACAAATTCATATTTGATCTAATGCTTACATGGAGATATTAATATACGTTTTGAGCTTTTTATATGAGATTAATAGGCAATGAACTAAATTAATCTCAATGCATAAAAGTATCCATATTCAAAACATAAGCGAAAAAAAGGCATTTTTGATCAAAGCAGGAAGCTAACTAGACAATACATGTAATGAAGCAGGTAGTCTAAAACAAAACAATAAAAAGGCGGTCATCGGGTAATGGGCTCATGCGCTCAAGTGGTCACACCATCTTCGACAATCTTACACTACGATGCGCACATTTCAAAGGGTAATGGGTATAGCAATTAATATCAACAACATTATCGTATCAAAGAAATTAGTATCTCGAGTCATAATGTAGTACATTGCCTCTCAGATGGATGCGTGATAGTGTCGCCTGTCCCAGTGGAAAAGCTCTCCTAGCGGCCTTCCTTCGACGACCAGTAGTTGAAGTAGCCATCCCTCTGTCTCCTTTTCCCTTTCTGCTTTGTAGCTTGTAGCCAAAGGCTGCGAGTGGGAGAGATCTCGGGGAATATCTCCTCTTCTCGCGTATTATCTCATTGAGTGTAGTCGATGCATTTTTAATCCTCGTCATTATTCCCCGATAACAGTTAGTTACCTGCAAGGATAGGTACCTGAGAGTGTATCGTAGCTGGCTTAGAATAGACATTCCAGTACAGTGGCTCTATCCAATCTCATCATCTCATGAATGCTTGAATTCTCAGAAACTTTCATCTTGACTAAGGTTTGGAATAATATAAATCCCCATCTCTTTAGCGTACGCATAAAGGACAATCTCAACTCAGCATAGGCCAAATCCACTCTTACGTCGTGATACCTAACCTTGATATGATACGACATCGAAGAAATCATGAGGCTCTTGACCTCATTGCGTCCCGGCCAAAATCTTGATCATAACGCATTTTGTCCTCGTCGGGATCCAGAATCTTCCAGGAACTTTTCGAGGCATTCTGTCTCAATTAAAAGCTCGGTAGGATTACAGAACCTTCATAAAAACCTCGACCATATATGAAAATTATGGTTGTCCAACATACATCTCTTCAGATCAGATCGAAAAACACTCACGGGGAAATGGGGACTCATACTGAACTACAGTAGAAAATACATAAAGAACAACTTAATCTATATGTCATAAGATATTCTATAATCTGATAGAATTATTATGTAGTGATTGTTTTACAATCACACTAGAAGCACACAAGTATGCCGAGAACTCAGCCAACCTAAAGCAGGCGGCACCAGCATAACATTTAGTTTTAAATGCTGAAACAAGCGTGCCGTCGTGCTATTGCGACTTGTCTGTCTTGGGATTACCAAAAAATTCAACTTAGATTGTATTGACAATCTCTCATCTCAACAGTCACGTGGTACGTGAAAGAAAATCTTTTTTAGTAAAAGCAGAGACCAAGAAATGTGAGAGGCATTAATTTAGAATGAAGTGCAAAAACTTTGAGTTCTTGAGCTTGACTTGAGCCTAATGCATGAATGGCTTCCCCGGATGTGACACCGTGCACATAAGTAAGATTTTGGTATAACATTGACTGCTTATTTATCAAGTAAGATTTATTATATTTTATTAATTCTTATGACCATGTCAAGTGTATCGATCAAACAAGCTAAAAGAATACACCCATGAGTCTTAAGGAAAAATATAATACTTTATTGGAAGTTGTGATATAATTATTAGTGGAAAATATTTCTTAACTTTTAGTTCCATAAATGATTTTCCTGTTGACCTATCCTTTAAGGTGGATTAATAGCTTAAGAGTAGTATAAGTTAATTATAATTAATTATCTCAAGACCTAATATTTTTTTAAATACAAGACTAACCATGCTTAAGTAAATAGTATTTATAGGTCATAGTATCTATATAACATAATAATATATCACAAAGTCCAAGGAATCCATCAAATATCTATCATATTATGTTATGCATGATGAATAATCAACATTACATTTAAAACATACATGACATGGATGAAGCAATGAAATAAACTGCAGCCTACATATAAGAGTAATCATCAAAGGAAATAAACTATTTAATTTATCTAAGTATAAGGTCACTAGCAATCTAATCCTAGTGTTCGTTTAATATCTAATATTAAATGTATCTAGCATTTTCGAAAAATACTCATTTTACATAGATGGTTAATTCTTAAATTATGTCATAACTCGAAAACCTATTTATCTAGTAATTTTAGGTCTCGATCCTAATTAAATCAAATTCGAAATATCATTATTAAATCTAATCGAAATTAGAATTTAATTGGCCTAAATCCATTAGCTTTAATTGATTCTAAGAAACAATTAACATTTAATCTAATCTAATTAGACTAATTTTAATGTGATTAAAAATAATTGATTAAAATAATTTTTATCGAGAAATTAAATTAATTCAGTTCGATTGATGTCAAATGAATCAATTTTGGTAAAAATCCCTCAAGAATTGAATTTGGATCGAACCAAAATTCAATTGACAAACTAAAAAAGTCCAACCGGACCAAAAATATCGCTTAAAAAAGCTACGCGAGGTCCAATGGGTTATTGATCCAGCAAGCCAAACCCGAGGATCAATTGACTTTGGCGAGTCAGCTAAACGACCCAGTCTGTTGGCGTCCTTCTTGGCGTAGCTATAGGGGCGGGCGATAAATCCGCAACGTCGGCCAAAGGCGGCGTGGCGGTCGATTCATTGACACCTGGCGACACAATTCATAACATAATATGGTTTTACTGCGTTTCAATTAATAAACTCACGTAAAAATGGTGGAAAAAATCGAAAAAAAATTCTTAAAATGATATTATTTGAAAATATTTCACATTAAAAGATTTAAAAAATAATTAACTTTTTAATCATATTTAATTATTTTATCAACATAATTTATTAACAAGAATTAAAAACATTATAAAACCAAATTAAACTTGCAAAATAGTCCAAAATTGCTAAACGTTTCCATACTTGTTTACACTGTGTAATCAAATAATATGAAGCTCAGGGCCCTTTGTTGAGGGTGTTCTTCGCGTATAATAAGACTAAACTTAGCTGCCTACAGTTGTACAAAATAATAAACACTATTGGATAAGTGTGTACCTTTTTAATCGACAATATCAATGAGGTTAGCGTAGATTGAATTAGTCCTGATACTTAAGCAGTATCTCTAGATCGTCCCAGCGCTTGATAAATTGCCGAACACTTCCGATGCGTTTACTAGAGCAGCTTAAAGTATAAACAAAGAAACAAAAGTTGGAAGAAAAACCTAGTTTTTCTATTTCTTGAAATAAAGTACTATGAAGTGGTGTAGAGGGTTTTCATTTCATGAAAATCAAATATGACATTAGTTTTGTTGTGTTTAATTATTGCCACTTATATAGGCAAACACATGAGTTTGAAAGATAAAAATCCTCAAAAATCTTATCATCTCTTACCCACCCCAAACCGCCCCCCGAAATCGAGGTCCTCGAGTTAGATTTTTGTCCCAGTGTTTACTTCACGTTTCACTTTGTACTGGGAAGTTTATATCATTTATATTATAAATTCGATTTATTATTTGGTAATTGTGACCTCTTGGGACGAATTGACAAGAGTAATATGTTAAATAATATTGGCGGATATTATGTTTAATATATGAATTCTGGCGGACTCCTGGTAGGCCATCGTAACCCCTAATATCAATACGTTAAATCCTAAAATACTAATTTGTCTAATAAGTAATATATGTTGAACTTACATATATATGTATATATAATTTGAATGAGTAAAACCGGTTATCTGATTTAAATTATTCAGCAATTTATGAGATCAATTTCTCATAGTTCCAATACAATCTTGACTTAACAACATAAAATTGTTCTAATTTATTAAACTAGATTTTGAGATGAAACTAATCAAACATTCAAACCAATCTATATGTTTAAATTAACATATGAAAAGTTATATTTTATTAACGAAAATACTTAATTTAAATCAATATCAAGTGAAACTTGAAGGATTTGACTTGATTGGACTAAAATTTATAGAAGCTTTAGTAAGACTAAAGTTTTATATATAATGCAATATAATAATTAAATAAGCATTTAAATCCATTAGGTTCGATCCGATTCGATTCGGTAGAATAACTATCTTTTTTTCACTCCTCTCTATATTTCTCCTTCTTCGCGCACACAAATTCAACTCGATCCTTTTCTCACTCCTCTCTATATTTCTCCTTCTTCGCACACACAAATTCAACTCAATCACCCACTGTGTGTGTGTATGAATGTAGAAATGGACAAAAATTCAAGAAAAACCTCACCAACTTCTCATTACAACGTTGTATTTGCATTTGTATTGGTAATATGTATAATTGGTCAGGTAAAATCAGATGGATCAGACCATAAGTACAAATCTGGTGATAGTGTGCCTTTGTATGCTAATAAAGTTGGACCTTTTCATAATCCCAGGTAATTTTTGTATTAAACCCTTCAATTTTATTACCAAATATCCCAAAAGATTGTCCAGTTTTGAAGTTTCATGGTTGACTTTTTGAACTCCATTTTTGAAGTTTGATGGTTGACTTTTTCACTTTTGGACTCAATTGTTTATGTATGTGTTGCATAATATTTGGTAGAAAATGTGTTAAAAGATTGATTTTTGTATATGTTGTAATATTTAGTAGAAAATATATCAAAAGGTAGAATTTGTATTTATGTTGCATAATTTTTGGTTGAAAATATATCAAAAGATAGAATTTTTAGTGTATTTTGTACAACATTTGTGTTTATGTTGTACTCCCTCCATTCCTTTTTAGTTCTTTTTAGTTGTATTTTTAGACTAATTTTTTGTTTAATCTTTGTCTTTAGTATGAAAAGAAATTGACATTTTTCGTTTTAAATATCTTTTTAACTATTTTTGTTATTAAATTATCCTTAAATCAGATATATAGTTTCAATTAACGACCACAATTATACCAAATTGACATTGTATATTTTCAATGTACTTTTTGACTATTTACATAATTTATGTACAAATGACTAGAAACACAACTAAAGGAATAGGAGGGTATAATGATATAGAAATTTTTAGCGTTGAAAATGTGGAAACTATTTTTGGTAGAAAATATGTTGATAGATAGAATTTTGTGTATGTTGTATATTTGGTGGAAAATATATATATATATATCGAAAGATAAAATCTTATAACATACTTTACTATTAACATGGTAATTTTGATTAAAATGAAAGTTATGTTTGTTAATTAAGGCGCAAAGTTTGTTAATTTTGACAATTGAAAATCCAACTAGACGATTTTTTGGGAAGGGGGTAGTAGTTCTTTTCCGGAAAAGATGTTGGTTGTTGATGGAAATGGTTTCTTTACTTTAAAAGTGTCGATGAGTACGAATAACTAAATGTCGACGTTGTATATTGTGGAAACATGGAAGGTGCAAGCTAGATTTGATGATGTTTGACTAATTTTGAACTTTGAAGTGTTGGTTTCAGTATGTTTCACGATCAAACTTTTTTAAAGGTTTCAATATATAAGAAGTATAGGTAGTGTAATGTGTTGCTCTAATTGATTCCATTATACCCAAGTGCCAAAATATAAAATCTTTTACTCCCTAGTACATGGAAATGAAGGAAATATCATACGAAAGTGTAATTTGAAATTTCTTAAATTGTCTGCAAAAGTAAATGTCCCAGTCGATTTATCATGTAGTGAGTTGTCGTACTACTTAAATCTGCACCTCAGGTAAAAAAGGAGACTGCACTATGTCTTTTGTGTGTAAGTCTGAAGATGATCGTTGTTCTTGTCATATGCAACTGTTTGAAATATTTTTCTTTTTTCTTTTTTGATTTAACTGTTTGAAATATTCTGTAATATATTTTCATATTTTCCTGTTATGATTGTATTACATATCCTGAATTTACTACCCAACCTTTATCGGTTATATCTAACTATTATTGTTTGTTGATTTCAGTGAAACGTACCGATATTTTGATCTTCCTTTCTGTTCTCCAGGTTATCACGTCATCTATTTTGTTTTATGACTTTTCTTGTTGGTTAGCAGTATTAGCTAACATGGTCTACTTTACAGCTCATATAAAAGATAAAAAGGAAGCCCTTGGGGAAATATTGAATGGTGATCGTTTGGTTAGTGCACCATATAATCTTGATTTCTTAGAAGATAAAGAATCTGAAATTGCATGCAAAAAGAGGTTGACAAAAGAAGAAGTGACAAAATTTCGGGAAGCTGTCACGAAGGACTACTACTTCCAAATGTACTATGATGATCTTCCTTTCTGGGGTTTTTTGGGAAAAGTTGACAAGGAAGGAAAAACTGACCCAAATGAGTACAAATATTACCTATTCAAACATCTTCATTTTGAGATCTTACATGACAAGGATCATGTCATTGAGATCAACGCAAGGACTGATCCTAATGCTCTCGTGGACATTACAGAGGATACGGAAGTTGATGTAGATTTCATGTACTCGGTGAAATGGAAGGAAACAAGCACACCATTTGAGAAGAGAATGGAGAAATATTCACAGTCTTCATCGCTGCCACATCACTTAGAGATTCACTGGTTCTCAATTATTAACTCCTGTGTGACAGTTCTCCTCCTAACTGGTTTCCTTGCAACCATCCTTATGAGGGTGCTTAAAAATGATTTTGTCAAGTGCGTACTCACTCTTCTTTCATAAGTTGCCTGAATTAGTTCACTATATTTTCGTTTGAACAAATTTTGTGTTTCCTGAAGGTATGCACATGATGAGGAGGCGGCTGATGACCAAGAAGAATGTGGATGGAAGTATATCCATGGTGATGTCTTCAGATTTCCCAAGTACAAAACTTTTCTGGCGGCTGCAATTGGTTCTGGCACACAGTTATTTACCTTGTAAGTGTGCATTATACGGTACTTGTTATGCTCCCGACAAAGAAGAGATATGATGGAAATTTACAAGCTGAAGAAAACAAATTCTACCAGTGTCATTAACTGTCTGTTTTTATTCAACTATTATCTGCAGGACACTTTTCATTTTCATCATGGCCTTGGTTGGCGTGTTCTATCCCTACAATCGTGGAGCACTCTTCACTGCTCTTGTTGTGATTTATGCGCTTACATCTGGGATTGCGGGTTATACTGCTGCGTCTTTCTATTGCCAATTAGAAGGAACAAACTGGGTATGTTGCAAAAATTGAAAATTTGGGTGCCTGAAAAGGTTTTCCTTGTTCATATATAAATTTTAATTCTGCCTATGCAATATCTGGATTGCCCTCATTTCGGAATATAAGACACATCTAGAGAGGCTGAGAGGGAACCATGTTTATTATTTATTTATTGTCTCGTCAATTTATGTTCTATACTACTGCAAATATATGCATTATCTCTGTTGCTTATCACATGAATGAGTCTATATGATCTACCTGAAATGGTCAATTTTAACGGACAGTGCTGCCTAACCTGATTATGATGGGTATCGGAATATAATCGCCTATAACTATTGCTATAAGCCAGTTGCCATTACTCTCTTCACAGTTTCTTTTCTACTACAGTGGCGATCCAACAGTGATAGATCATAATTTATCATTGCTATTGTACTCTTTCATTTACTTAAAATTATTAACAATTATAGTGAATGAGATATTTCTTCTGATAGGTGAGGAATTTATTATTGACTGGAGGCTTGTTTTGTGGTCCACTGTTCCTCACATTCTGCTTCCTAAATACTGTTGCAATTGCATACACTGCTACTGCAGCCCTTCCATTCGGTACAATTGTGGTCATATTTCTTATATGGGCTCTGGTGACATCACCATTGCTTGTCCTGGGAGGAATTGCTGGAAAGAACGGCAAGGCAGAATTCCAAGCCCCATGTCGTACCACAAAATATCCAAGAGAGATTCCACCATTGCCTTGGTATCGAGGAACTTTGCCACAAATGGCGATGGCAGGCTTTTTGCCTTTCAGTGCCATCTACATTGAACTATATTACATCTTCGCAAGCGTTTGGGGCCATAGAATCTATACTATTTACAGTATTCTATTCATAGTCTTCATTATTCTTCTGATAGTCACAGCGTTTATTACTGTGGCATTGACATACTTCCAGCTTGCATCAGAAGATCATAAATGGTGGTCGAGGTATCAGTATTAGACCCTTGTTTATGTAACTTAATTGATTTGCATTATATTTTACTTCCTATCTTTTTATTTGAATGACCTATTCGCTATTGTAATTGTGCGAGCTTTATATATTTTTTATCAGTCCACTTATCACCCTATCTCTTTTCTGTCGAAGGTAATACTATAAATTTATCTTCTGTTGTTAGCTTACTATGTTGTTGAAATGACCCTATTTTTATTTAAACAATACAATAGGTATTTACACCTAATTTAGTGATCTTAATATCTTGTTTTATATGGAGTTGAGAAGGTCATCCAAAATGAAGTGGAAATATATTTCTGGTTATAACTTTTTTTTGTACTTTTGGTTTGCTTTCTTCGTTAATAATTGTATGACCCAGTTCACTATTCAATTGGTTAACAATCTCAATGTTTAACTATCTTCTGCCGCTAAACTAGTTAATACATAAGCGTGGCGGAACTAATATCATAGTATATTAACCTAGAAATGCTTGTTAATATTTTCAGTACCTGACACATTCCCATGGATTGTTTGTCTGTATTTCTGTTTTGGCCACTGCTATTGTGCCGTTCAGATATGTCGGTTTCATGCAAGCGTCATTTCTTCTTTGAATGCATGACCTGTATTTTACTTATGGTTTCTTTCTCATGCTTGGGATGGTAGGCTTCAGAGCGTCTCTGTTCTTTGTGCGCCATATATACCGCTCCATCAAATGTGAGTAACGATGAGTGGAAACTCTTGAAGTTGAGAGGGCCCAAAAAGACTTCAGGTACTGTCCGAAGGAAGTTTGTAACAATATCAAACAAGGGGACAATCCTAATCCCTCCACTTTTGCATTTAGTGATGATTAATTTTCATTGTAATATATTTCATTCGAAAGTTGCTAATGTGAAAAAGAGAAATGAATGCAGCCTAAAATTTGTTTGCTTCTAAACCAATCGAATCTCTATTCCCTTTCAGTGCATCATCATAATGTTCTTCTCTCCATTGATTCTTTTTCATTGCCTCATTATCATGTAATTCATGTTCCTGCTCCGAGTGATTCCCTTTCATTGCCTCATTATCATGTTTTTGCTGCTACTGTTTATTTCTCATATTTTAGGAACATCATTTGAAGTTGTAATGTTACAATTTACTACACAATGTGTAATGTCCAATCATATATATATATTTAGTATTGTGTATGTACAATCAGATATAGTATATAAAACTTTTTGATGGGTTGGAATGTTGGATAATCAAGCCTACCTACTTACATGATAAAGATTCATGTTCATCCTTATGTGTTAGAAAATTTGTGTAATACTAAACTTGTTAGGAGATGAGACACAAAAGGGAAAGAAAAGAAAAAAACCTAGTCAAAATAGGGATTTGGCCAAGAATTCGATGTTGGTAAGTGATTTGGTCGTGAATCGAGACACGGATCGGGTGCTTCGAGGCGATTCGGGCTCGATGACATAATTTTGGCGATTTTTGAGCGTTAGAAATGTTTGAATAGATTGTTTTTATGTTTTTGAAGATAGCGGCACATAGGCTACGTGAATGTTTGTGGTGGTGACAACTCATATTCTTCATGATTTGAGTGAATATAAACATGTCACATCATATACAACATCAAGTGAGTCATTTGTGTTATATATTTAAGAGTTTGATGGTTATTTCATACTTGGAAAATTAGGAGCAACCTCATTTTAAGTTTTTCATAGGATACCGTACAAGTGAAATCTTCACTTCAATTTAACATCTTTAGTGTTGTCTTATCTACCAATACAACATTTGTGTATAGTACAAAGTATTTAGAAAAGCATTAGTGTGTGATTCAAAGCTTGTGAATTGTAGCAGTTTTGATCATTGTACTGAACCTTGTAATAGTCGTTCTTTTGTGAAATACAAGTTTATTTCTTACAATCTAATTACAATAGTTTGTCATGGATGAAATGATGAAAATTATTTGGCGATGTGAGAGTCTGCGTATTCAACGATAAAGACAAGTTAGACAAGTTAGATGGTTAACTAAAGAGATGACAAGACCGGATGAAGTGAATTTTGACATTCTTGAATGTGTTCTACATTCTCTCAGATGATCTTTCTGATGTGTTCTACATTACTCGGATGATCTTTCACCCGATTCGTCATTGGACACTAATGCAACTGTGAAGAAACAAGAGGAGTGGAGATTTGCAAAGGAGAAAATGGAAGCGGATGAGACTACGTGTAAGATACATTCTGTGCTCTTGCTCAAAGTATATGATATCTATTAAACTTCTTACTATTGCAAAAGATGTATGGATTGCTTTAAATGAAAAGTACAAACATGTTATAATTGTATGGATTCTTTAAGTTTGATGAAAAGCTTGAAGTGTTAGATCAAGTTAAATAATTGAAAATCCTTTCTTCCCGTTGAAGAGCAATTAGTATAGTAATTCTTCGGGTTATCACAGTTAGAGCAATTCTTGCTAACTCCCGACCTCTTGGAAAGGATATAGAAAGATGCTTCATTTTGAAGTCTTCTCTGATGACTACTCTAGTAGTATACAAAATTAAGTGTGAAATCCCACTCAAAAGATGTAGAGAATGAGTGGATTTGGTAAACCAAAGTTCATTATTTCTCTTGGAGAAAAATGCAGAATACTACTAACTTGGCCTCTAAGAGAAAGATGTTCAAAGTGAATAAACAAAATCCTTTTTAAATTGTGAAGAATGAAATTCGGGAATTAAAGTTAAAACTACAGAAGAAATTGTCACTATAATGTTTCTATGTACGCTTCCCCTTAGGAAGACTTTAATTTCAACAATTTACTTTGTAAGAATGGTTTTAAAGTTGTACTTGAATACGATGGAGTTATGGTAATAAAAGAATGGTGTAATTCATTCATAAAGGTACTCCGTTGATGGGATGTTCAAGCTTTACATGTGTTTTAATGAAATTAATGTTGTTTATTCGGCTATGTCTTTTCCATTATGGCATGCTAGATTCAGACATATTAACTATGGTTTCTTGAATTTTATGTCTAAACATGAATATATATAAAATGTCAAAGCTCAATGGATGATAAATGTGAGATTTGTGTTAAAGCAAAATGTCTTAAAAATCATATAAGAAAGTTGAAAGGAGTACAAAACTTTTGGAATTGATTCATAGTGATATTTGTGAATTGAATGGGGATACTTACTAGAGGTGGTAAACAATACTTTATCACTTTTATAGATGACTATTCAAGGTTCACATATGTTTACTTCAAATCCATTGTGGAGAATAAAAAAGAATATAAGATTAAAATGCTTAGAAGTAATAGAGGTGGTGAGTGTTTTCCAAAGGAGTTTGATCAATTTTGTGATCAACATGAAATAATACATCAAAGGACAGCCAATCATTCTTTACAACAAAATGGATTAGCAGGTTGAGATGTTAAATGCAATGTTGTTTAACAAATAATTTATGGGGTGAGGCTCTATTGACATCTTGTCACCTCTACAATAGAATACCTTCTAAAAAATTTAAGACTTAACCATATCAACTATGGAATGGAAGGAAACCTAAAATTGATTATTTCAAAGTGTAGGGGTGCATTGCATATTACAAGATAATGGAATTTCAACAAAAAGCTTGGTCTAGAGGGATAAAGCGTTTTTGTTAGGAGCTCTAAATTCAAAGGTTTATAGACTATTGAGATTAGAGACCAAGAAAATTATTGAGTCTATTCAAGTTGAGTTTTTTGAAAACAAGTTTCGTTATGACCCTATCATTTCAAGTGGAAATGATAAAATGTGGGGGTAAAAGAGAAACGAAAAGATATCACTGAATCAAGTGAGCCTAGGCCGTAGTCAAAACGCGTGTTGGCTTTACTTGCATTCAGATTTTGTTTCTATAGATTCTATTTATCTTCTTGGTAGAAGATAATGAGTCTAATTATAAAGAAACTCCTTACTCAATTTCTTCAAAGTTGGTCAGAGGCGCAAGTAGTTATAAAAGGCTATAGCATCTAGAGATTCTATTTTACGGAAAGAAGTCATAGATGATAGAGATAAATTTCATCATGTCAAATGGTACTTGGAATCTAATTAATTTGCCTCCTAGTTCAAAACCTATAGGATGCAAATGGGTCTTTCGAATCAAATTATAGTAATAATGACACATTTCTTCCTCTGAGAGCAAGACCAGTTGCTAAAGGTTCACTCAAATAATTAGGAATTGGTGCTTTGATACCATAAAAGCTGGGATCACGTCGATAATGATGCTATTTTCTTAGCATCCTTATATCCCTTGTTTATATCAAATGGATGTAAAATTTCGTTTCCTCAATAGTAGATTTGGCTAGGGAATCATAGACATCTAAAGAGGTTTATACCTTCCGAGTAATAGAGAAAACTTTATAAACTTGTAAACTCTTTATATGAACAAAACGGGCTCCCAAGCAGTAGTACGAAATTTGATGATGTGATACTTCAAAATGGTTTCAAACACAATAGTGTTGACAAGTGTGTGTATTACAAATCAAATGGTGATGGTATGATTATTCTATATCTTTATGTAGATGATATGCTTATTTTTAGTAATAGCATGAAAGGCATAGAGGATACCAAGAAATATCTTACTTCAAACTTTCAAATGAAAGATTTAAATAAAGTAGATACGATTCTTGAGATAAATGTAAAGAAACACTCTAATGGTTTTTCTCTAAACCAAGCTCATTACATCAATAAGATGATTGACAAGTTCAATTATCTTGAGATTGGTGATGTCAATACTCAATTCGATTCAAGTGTAAAGCTTAAAGTGAATGAGATAAAGCCATTGCCCAATTAGACTATGCTAAAGTGATGGGAAGTCTAATGTATGCAACACATTACACTAGACCGGATATCGCATATGTTGTGAATAAATTGTCAAGATACACTAGTTGTCCAAGTGAATAACATTGGAAGGCTATAGAGAGAGTACTTGGTTATCAAGAAAACAAGTGACTATAGCCTTGTGTATAATGACTTTCCAGCAGTATTAGATGGATAATGTGATGCGAGTTGGTTAACTCTAAATGATCATTGTAAATTTACGTCAGGATGGATCTTTACAATAGGTGGTGGTGTGATTAGTTGAAACCTGCGAAGCAAACTTGCATAAACGTTCACCGTAGGTCGAGTTTATAACTTTTTAATGCGGCCAAGCAAAAAGCGAGAATGGTTAAGGGAATTCCTATGTGAATATGAGTTGTGGCCACAACCGATGATAGCCATTTCTTTGCATTGTAATAGTAGTGATGTGTAATCTCGAGCTTATAGCCATTTCTTTGCATTGTAATAGTAGTGATGTGTTGTCTCGAGCTTATAGTGATGTCTATAATGGAAAGTCTAGACATATAAGCATGAGACATACTTATGTGAGAGATGATAACAAATGGGGTGATCACCTTAACATAAAGTCCGAGAAGAAAACTTAAGCGAGACACGCTACTTGAAACCTCTCTTTAAAGTGCTAGTGAAAAGAACATGTAATGGCATGGGTCTAAAAAGAATGAATTGGCACGATGACTAGAAAACTAAATTCTTGTCTAGAAAATTGATTCTCGTGAGGATTCAATGGGTACATGCTGAAGTCACCGATTGTGTGCATGTGGGCTTAACTTTTTGTCATTAGTTTGAAGCTTCAAGTTACATTGTTAATGAGGATGTATGATCTTAATGGAATATCTAGTTTGAAAACTAATAGTTCTCGGCGTTACCGATGAATACATCAAATGGCAGGATAAGTTAGCTCCACCTTTGTAAACATAGAAGTGGGCCGCCGATTAGTAGAAGTGCTCTACCTATAAATGTTTACTAACTTGTGGGTGTGTATGGACTTTAATAGTGAATGCAAAAAGATTGTTTGATGAAAGAACATAATATGTATTGAGTGTGTGATGTTTCCGTTTTCAGCATTAGGAGTCAAATGCCCAACTCTCTAAGATACATTATACTTCATTGAAGATTTGAGACATTTACACTATGTATGGGTCATTAACACTATGTATGGGTCAATATTACATCATGTATGGGTCAATGTTATTACATCACATGCTTATGCTCTTTACAACATGAGGAAGATTGTGTTACACAACTTGTGGGGGATTGTTAGAAAAGTTGTGTAATACTAAACTTGTTAGGAGATGAGACACAAAAGAAAAAGAAAAGAAAAGAAAAAAACAGTCAAAATAGGGACCTAGCCAGGGGCCGATTATTTAATTAGTGATTCAGTCTTGAATCGAGATGCGGATCGAGATGGCTTCCCGAGGGGCCGATTATTTCGGTTAATTCTGAGCGGTTTTGAACGTTAGAAATGTTTGAATGGGTGTTTTTCATGCCTTTTGAAAGATAGCAACTTATGGACTTACAAGTGGATGTTTGTGGTGGTGACAACTCATATTCTTCATGATTTGAATGAATATAAACATGCCACATCATATACAACATCAAGTGAGTCATTTATGCTATATATTTGAGAGTTTGATGGTTATTTCACACTTAGAAAATTTTGAGTATTACCATTTAGTTTTTACTCTCAAAAGGATCTCATACAAGTGAAATCTTCTCTTCAATTTAACATTTTTAGTCTTGTCTTATCCTGATACAACCTTTATTAGCCCATAGTACAAAAATGTATCCATTCTGAAAGCTTATTAGTTTTTTATTCAAGGCTTGTGAATTGTAGTAGTTTTAGTAGTTTTGATCATTGTACTAGACCTTGTAATAACTTTTCTTTTGTGAAATACAAATTTATTTCTTACAACATGTGCTCCGAAGAATATTGATCATTTATAGTGTTTCTTAATCACTCTTTTATTGCCGTTCTTGATTTATTGCTTTAATTTGTATTGTATTTATTGTTGCGGAATACGGATTATGATTTATGAGAACTGATCAAGTCTCTAACATGCCATAATGTTTTTATTGTACTCTTAGTTCCTGTCATCATCAGGTAGTGATTTTCCAATGAGTTTAAAAAAATTAGTAGCATAAAAACATATTTATTCTTGTAATGAAGTACAATGTAGTAATGCGAGGCTTCACCTCTAGTCGAAATGTCAAGGGTGGAGTCTTCTTGGATAATTGCTTGGAGAAGCATTATTGATCCTCTTGAAATGTTCAAAAATTATTTCATTTTAGCATATGAGACGAATAGGCAGTCAGGCGATATCAACATGGATCTAAACAATACATGGCATTTAATTTCAAGGGGACCTATACAATTAATTCAATTCACTCAACTAATAGAGAATGAATTCTCTTTGCAAGTATGACCAGAAAGTCTTATTTGATGTTTTTCATGGTGTTAAAAGTGGAAGATTTGTTTATTCTATCTGCAGGAAATGCTGTTCGAACAATTAGCATTTAGTAGGCGAAAATTTGGGTCCCTGGGTACAGTGAGTGGCCTCTTGATCTGCCATATGATGAATACAAATCTCATAAATGAAAGAATTAAAATATATAATTATTTTAGTTTCATAAATAATTTAGTATAGTACTGTATGAAATATTGAAAATAATTAATGATTTTATAATTAAAGATCAGAGGTTGGACCAACAAGTATACCTTTGTGGACAAAAGGGTTTATCAAAAATAGGCATTAATTGAGCTCTAGGGATCATCTGTTTTCTTAGCATTCGAACTTCTTCTTTCTCTATCATCTGTACACATTAGTTTCACATATGTAAATACTTGTGTTTTAAAATAAGCAATGAGTTCAAAAGTCCCATATTGTTTTCTATTTTAATTCGAGTACCTTTTGCAACTTCTCCACTTGTTTCTTTTGTTGATCCATGATAAATAACTTGGTCGCAACCTGAAATGTTACACGATCAAAGACGTCTAGTATTTGAGCGTAAAATTTATTCACTTCACATAGATAAGTATTTCGAGACATGATCCTCAATCTCATTTCTGTACTTCTTATTAGCCTCATTGCTTTCATAAATTGTACGAAGTACTTTATGCATTATGGATAGCATGGATAGTTATAATGTAACCATTAATACATGATATATAATTGTATAAAGTGGGAGGCATTGAAAAGAATTTGTAGATTTTCGCTAAAAGATAGCATGGATAGTTAAATGTTTTTATATTAAAAGATATTAAAGTTCAAAGATACTGAAAACTCCGTATTTTATTGTTGAAGTGTTGATTGTTACTCCCTCTAATTAATTTTATCCAATAAAATGACAGCGACATTTAACCAATCTTCATATTAATTTGTTCACTTCAGTTTATGTCACTATCCAAATAATAATACAATTAGTATTTAAGATTTTACAAAAAATTGAAATTTAGTTTGTAGAGTTAGCATTGATATAAATTAATCATTGAAGTAATACTATCTAGCTGTCTATTAAAGGCAATGAGAATGCGTGAAAACTTTTTGTAATTCCAAATATAAATTTGCACCAATACAAATTTTGAGAATTTATGTCTCGACGTATAACGAAGTCCGAGAACTATAGATGCCATCATACATCTAAGTTAATTACTACAATACTCCTATATTCTAAACTACATTGAATACAAATTGTGGTCTTTTTAGTACATGAAGAATTAAGTTTAGTTTAACACTTTAACATACACATATCTTGACTCTTGAGACATGTAGTGTCGTAGTATTAATATATTATTCCTAACAAAAAAAAAACTCCTACTAATAGAAAGGCGAAAAATTAAGAGAAATGTAATTGTTGGTATGGTTATTACCGAATAGTTGAATAATGCTCGTTGGACTGCTCTTTGTTGGGTGTGAAGTTTCATCTCCTGAGGCTTCGTGCTTTCTTTTGTTTGTGGTGCCTTCTGAGAGATCTGCACATAATAATTAACTTATGAATTTTATATCAAATTAATTATTACATACTATATATAATAACACTCCCACTCAGTTATCAACAATTAAGCACGATGCATATATTATGACTTCAATACTAAATAAACTCTACAAAATTAAAGGACCGCATGAATTAAACCAGAGATAATTTCTATATTAATTCCATAACTCATACTTCATATGTTGTTTAGATAATGTTTCATGGTCCAAAGAACATGTACCAATTACCATGAACAATAACAATCAATATAGTAATTACAAAATTATTTAAGAACCACCTTTTAAGATTTTGATTTAAGAATCTAATGCAGACTTAGTATGTATAACATTGAATTGAAAAATAATTAAAAAATTTATTATGGGTTTGTACCACAGCATGGTTCCTCGAAGGTAGCTTAGGTGAATTACTTCGGACCACTCCTCTAGGAATATATTGCCCTGCAGACTATTTCACAAATTTACAATATTCAATAAAAAATTGATATAAATATGGAATCAACTACATAGTTATTTCACTGTTAAACAAAATAGTAATGGAAGACAATAAAAAAAGGGAGATATGATTAAATAGTAATTAAAATATTAAAATAACATGGCTGACCTTGTTAGATTTGGTGTCTGGGGACTCCATGTTCATGTGAGATATGGCTAATGAGGAAAATAGTGAATGACCAAACTTTAAATAATTGAGCATGAAGCTAACTATCAAGTTTGGAGATTTGTATTTGTTTATTTCTGTTAATCAATCACCACGACTGTGCACAATTTGCATTATCATTTATTGTACCAAACTTTCTGTTTGAATCTCCCTCTCAGTTTTTCCTCTTTATCATTAGGGAACACTTACTATTCAGAACTAATTATTTTACAAATTTATTCTCTATTGATTACTTTAGTAGAGTTTAATGACATGTTTGAAATGAGGTGAACCAAACTTATGGTAAAACTTCAAATTAACCTAACTATATATGGATTATCAAGATTAATTAAGATGAATTTTTTAAGATGTTATTTGAAAGCATTTTAATTTGTCAAGATAAATCAAGGTGAATCATAATGGAACATAACTAAAAACAACATTAACCTTGATTACCATAGATAAATCAAGTGGATAAGGGATAATTAAACAAGGAGATTGACCTCCATTGCACCCAAAACCCAAAACAAGGAGACCATAGAAGTTAGGTGAAAACAATAGCTTATTAATTTGGGAAACCTGTTTTGAGACAAGAATTACTAGTGTCAATTCAAGAATCTTTATGTCAACTAGTTAGGCCATGCTTCAACTATCAGATAAATCATAACTCGCTTATAGCTGAAGTTATAATAATATTAAAGTGCCAAAATGCCAAAAATATGCCTACTCATGAAGATTGTAGAAGAGTACATAACTACACAACAGCAACATGGCTTCTAATTCTTCACCATCACTGAGTGGTTTCTGATTCCTGGGAACTTTCTGCGTCCTCGGAGACCTTAAAAAATGTATAAGATAAAATAATGTTGTTGATACCATCCATCTTAGGATCTGTTTCGAACTCCGGATCTATGTAAAAGAACACCTACAAGAGATGATAAAAATACAGTTATTTATACTCGATGCCGGATGGTTGACAAGTTAAAAGAATTTCCAGAAAATGACGCCAATGGATTACTCACTGGCATATCAATTAGTTCTCCAGGAAGAAGTCTTTGCTCCTCAAAGCAGAAGCACTGAATTTTGTTGAAGTAAACTGCGGCCTGAGAAAAAAAAATCAGATATAACATTTGCCTTAATAAGTTTAAATAAAGCACATTTTTCGCTTTCAACTTAGTTGTTCGTAGAAGAAGCAATGCCAAATCTCAAACATAGATCGCAACATCAAGCCATAGCATAATATTGAACTTCTGATATTTTAAAAGGCGAATCTGGAAAATCTACAGGATGCGTATCAACTTGACAAATTAATATTTGTAAGCATAATAATTGACATTCGTAGGAGCTACATTCTTGGGGAATTAAAGCGTCTTACATGACAAAAAAACACAATTCATGACTAAGCCGAAAAGACAGGTTACTATCTGAAAAATATGCTCTGGAGTCTGGACCACATGCCGTGATATCAATAATTCAGACAATTTTCTTCATCCCTCAAGATGAGACAGTATCGGAGATCCCATGAAGAAAAACTGCTCTCTCCAAGTAGAAATGACTTGGTGAAACTAAGGCATGCTGCTCTCCACAGGAAACTATTATTACATAATATTGCAATAATGATATCTATAAGTAGAGACTAACAACCCCTAGGCCTAGTGCAAAAAAGCTACTTTACACCTAGGTTAAAAGCACATCAGTTGCT
The DNA here is from genome assembly GCA_019722365.1 of Lithospermum erythrorhizon. Lineage (NCBI taxonomy): Eukaryota > Viridiplantae > Streptophyta > Magnoliopsida > Boraginales > Boraginaceae > Lithospermum > Lithospermum erythrorhizon. The sequence continues at coordinate 70,510 of JADFUC010000643.1, read as the reverse complement.
ACTGATTACGCACTCACCTGTTCTGAGTTTGAATTACCTTTCATTCTTTTAGTTACCCATGTTACAATCTTCAATACTACTTATTTAAGGGTATCATTGATTTTGTGGGGCAATGCAAAATGGTGAATGTCCTTGCTTTTATGAGATTGTTGCTACAATACTCTGACAGTTCAACATAGTATATACACCTGGTTGACGAGATTGTTGGTCGTTGGTACAATTCTCTACTGGTTCAGGCAGTTCAGCACATCTTATATCATATACACCTGGTATGGTGTCACTTTAAGAAAGGCAACAATTTTAAAAGAAAATATGCATTAAGCCTAGACACTATAGATTCAACTTTTCCATTATTTGATTTTCCTAACCGACACTTCTTTCCACTGCGACTAACAGAAGGTTAGACCTTCCAGCTGGGTTCCTTTTATGGTAAAGAGTAACTGGGTGTTTGGCTCACCAAAACACAATAAGAAGTAAACATGAGACAAACAAAACAGATGAATAGAAAGTGAGGAACTCATTGCCATTAGGAGCTGATAAACAAGCTTTCCTAGAAAGAGTGGGACGAGGATCACCCACCCACATAATCTCATTATTAGCTATCATAAATTTACAGAAATTTAGTAGAAATAAAATAATATATAGAAGATTCTGATAAAAATGCAGTCTAAGCAACCTGTGGAAATATATGGATCATTTCCTATATAACAGAACATAACATACAATCCACAAAACTAGAGGAAAGATGTAAGTGGAGCTATATAGGAATCATGGGTTTTGACAGACTGCTGCTCAAATACTCTTTACCTAATAGAAACAAGTACTTACTCTAAACACTCAAACGCTAGTGTCTTGAAATTAGAACCTTCGTTATCCTACCATTATTATGAAACTGAATTGACAGACTAATGGAGATAATGGATACTTCCAGACGGTGATATATCGTCCTCAACATAAATAACACACTAAATCATAATTTTTTTAGGAGATTTGTGGTGCAACACTGCACTTCATTAATAAATAATACTGCATTGATCCAGAATATGTTTAAAATTAATGATGCAGGGTGTAGGGAAAAGCATATGCTTAGTACAAGGAAATCTATCCTTTAAGTTCCTATAGTATACAAAGTCAACAGTATGCAACCACTGATGTGAAACGGAGAAACAACTTCTAAGAGATAAGATACAACTGAAGATCACAAAAGGGAATGTACCTTCATTGGAGTTACATTATAAGTAGATACCCCCGTTATAGGCTTTGTACTTTTGTTTTCGGCAGTATAAAATGCAAGTGCACTCTCCCCTGGCTTGACTCTAACCTGAAATCAAAACATGAACATTTTAACGCACTTATAGAATGAACCTCTGCATTTACAAGGCCATGAACTCATTAAGTGTTGTTATTTAGAACATAAGGCCATAAAGCAAAAGAAAGAACCTCTCTTTGTGTTGGAATGAATTTCCATTGCATTCCATCTGCTACATCAGCATTGAATTGCACAACGATCTCCCTGTATTCATGGTTATAATGGTTCAGCATCGACTTCCACTATAAAAATCTGAAAACCATATATGGTGGTAAAAAAGGTGCTTACAGTTCGCTTTATTTAAATTTGCAGTAGTATTGACAATATAATACAGGAAAGGATTATTAGTACTTGTCAAAAAAAAATTCTATGGTTTGGGTATGAATGATCATATGATGACATTTTGATTCTGGGAGACCTAGTGACTAAGTCATCAAAAGGTTGAAACATATGCAAGCTTGAAGTTGGGAGGTTAAAGTTATTGCAAGTCAAACGTCCCATAAGCATGGCTACTTGAAATTATTGGAAGTTCTGAATTTGTAAAAGGTGTGAAATACAAATGAAGTTGAATTAATTCTTGTGTTTATTATCACAGGGAGAAGAAATTTAATGAAGACTGCAGTATAAATGACTATAGCTAGACCTTGAAGTCACTGTTCCATCTTTGGAATGGCGAGCAATCTTTTCTTCCACACTCTGCATGATGACAAGTTCACATTACTTAAAGTCTTAAACAGGGCCAAACTTAATTACATCGAGCGAGCAAAGCCTCAGTTTTATTTACCTCCTTGCGCTGAACAGTACCCCCATAACCAGTAGCCTGGCAAAATGTTCGGTATAGAGGAACTGCAGCATAAGTAGCCCCAACCATTGCAAATACTAACCCTGTCAAATATAACAACATTTTCCGTGATTTCTGATCTGTCACAGCTTGAGTTGCAAATCCTCGGCGATGATGAAGCACATGAGACCCCTCTAACCCATTAATCCTCAAAACAGAAGACTTGTATAACTTATCACATGATGGTCTACTGATCCCACTTCTAGTCACATATGCTCGATAATCAATGCCCAACGTTTGCCCATATATCCTACTACAAACTCCGAAACAACTATATCTCCCAGAAAAGGATTGAGTGCATTCCCTGCATTAAATTGGAAAGGCATTAAAGAAAACATCAAGATCTAAGAACCAGAATTTCATTTATCAGTATCAAGTTATATCTAAACAAACGAACAAAATCAACAATGAAATTAATTTCACAAGAAATATTTCATAATTAGACTTTCAGAACATTGCTAATATATATCCCTCCATTCCCATAAAGATGTCCAGTTTTCATTTTGATGGTCAACTTTTCTAATGTTGAGATCTATTTTTTCATGTGGTTACATAATATTTGGCGAAAAATATATCAAATGCTAGCATTTTAATGTGCTTTACTATTGATACCATACCTTCGATTCAAATGAAAGTTATGAGTGTCAACTAAGGCTACAAAGTTCGTTAATTTTGCCAAATAAAAATCAAACTAAAATCTTTATCGGACGGAGTAAGTATGTTCATCACCATCTAGCTACTCCAGACAAAACTTCTCTCAACCAAAAACAAAACTGAATCAAAATCAGGCCTAAAAAAATCAATCTTTCCATGTAATCATCACAAAAACATAAACAATTTTTCAAGAAAATCAAAATTATAATATTTTAAGCTAAATTAAATCAATCACCTGGGAATAAAACTATGATGTACAGCTTTATTGAGGTATGTAACAAATTGGGTTTTGCTACAAAGCCTTGATAAACTCATTCTTTCTTCAATAATCAATAAAATAGCATCTGAAACAATAAAGCTCACTTTTTTATTCTATATTACTGAATAAATAAGTTCAATTAAGAGCATAATTAAAATATTGAAATATAAAAATAAGGATATTTAGTAAAAGGGTTTATATACTAACATAATATGGGATCAAAATCTTGAAAAAAGGAAGTAGATATCAATAGGGAGCATTTACTTGACAGATGCATAATAACATTTACATATAAATTAATAAAAAATTAAAAATATTAAAAAAAAGATATCAAAACGTAAAATCATATTTAATAATAAAGAATAGAGAAAAAGTATATTGAAAATGATAAAATGATAATTAATTTATTCAGTAAAAGAGTTTATAATGTTAAATATGACATGGGACTAAAATCTTGAAAAAGGAAGTGAGATATCAATAATAGTGAGATTACCTGGGTTGTACGTGACAAGCAATATTCAGATATAAATTAAGGAAATTAAAAATTTTCAAAAAAAAATATATTAAAAATGTAAAATCATATTTAATAATGTTAATAGAAAGATATCAAAACTCCATAAAACGACAATTAATTTATTCAAGAAAAGGGTTTATATAATGTTAAATACGCATACTGACTAAAATCTCGAAAAGTTGTCGAGATATCAATAAAGTGGTTATTATTATTTGCATATAGATTAAAAAAATATTAAAAAAAAATATCGAAAATATAATTATATTTAATAATAAAGAAAAGATAATAAAATAATAAACGATAATTAATTGAAAAAAGATTTAATTTAAAAATACAAATAAATAGTACTGGTAGAGTACATATTGTAGTCGTGTAAATACGGAAGCCTTTAATTAGTAAGGTTGTGTATGGATTATTTAATTATAAATTTCACGTCATAAATAATCGAATAGTTCAGTATTCAGAAGGTTCAATTTTATCAGTAGAAAGTATTGAAAATTATTATAATTTTAATTATAAAATAAAATAAATTTCACATCAAATATTTATATTTCCTTCAAAATATAATTCATTAATATAATTAAATTAAATCATAATAACTTAAAATGAGAAATAAAACACACTTTAATAATTTCACGAAAGTTTCTTGGAGCCTAATAAAAGAAGGAAATAGTAAACGCCTATTTTAAATAGAAAGCTGTTGTTGGGCCAGTTGATGACACCATTACTTTTTATATTTATTGTGCATTTAATCTTTTATAAAAGATGATATTTTCTATTTTACATATTATTTAAATCAGAATAACTGAATAAAATAATTATTAAATTACTGTCTAAACTAAACAAAAAATTATCAATTACGCTCAACAAAATACTTTAGAAATATATCAATACTTTCACCATACCTTTCTTAAGAACTTACTTAATAACAATTTTCATAAATTTGTTATCTTCATCAAACGCAGATTTCCTTTCTTTCTCTACGAAAATGTAAGATATATGTAATAATATTCTTAAGATAATTAATTTAGTTTTAAAGTTATCATGCTATTTACTTTTGCAGTGCCTAATGCCACAACTTCTTATGAAAGCCACGATAAGTTTTCCTAATAATTAACGTTTTTTAAATTCTAGGAATATGTACTTTCAATAATGATGGTTCAATTTTGTTATTAATTTAATTAGTGTATATTTAAATAGAAAATATACATGTTTTTTTATTATAAAGACATTCAAACTAATATTTATATGTTAGTAGCGATATAATACTAAATCAAATTTCGAGATCTGGGTGATTTAATTGCATCTAAGAAGAAGCCATTTAAAAGAAAGAACGGAGAGTGAGAGAAAACAGAGCCCCGATATCGTACTGACGTTTCGCCTAATTGATAAATGGGCCCAGGCCTGTTAAAAGAGAACTCAAGGTGCATACAACTGGGCCTAGACCCATTGTAACATTTTGCTTTTTACGTACTACCTTCAAAGAGTCTATCTATTCGTTCAAAATTTTGTGAAAGTGCAAAGTTCATTAAGAGATGCTTTGCTTAGGTCTACTTGATCTTGTCGTTGTGACTTTTTTTTAATTCTTAAGTTAGAAGGATTTATGTCAAGATTCATGTCTCCGCTGTAATCTACAATTTAAGCCAGAATATTTTTGCTTTTATTAACTCTAAAAGAGTTCATCTATCTGCTCAAAATTTTGTGAAAGTGCAAAGTCTATTAAGAGATGGTTTGCTGTAAGTCGGGATCTGTCGCTGTGAATTTTTTACCCCAAGCCAGTGAAGGATTTATGTCACTATAAATGTGAGACTAATGCAAGTAATCGGTAGTCGAATCTCTCCCAATTATCTCAGGTTTCTGGGATTGTAGCCAGAAGTCAAAGTGGTGGTCATTGATATGTTTAGGTTTAAATTCTACATTTGACATACATGCTTTTGCTTAGTCAATATTCATGTGATTTGACATAATTATATCGCAATATGTATTTTTTAAATGATTTTATGTAAAATCTATAAATACTATGTCAATACGATATTTGTCTGTTATCTATTAGAGAAATAAGGAGTTATGAGTTATTTATTAAGCTCCACAATTATATACCAACGAAAGAATGAATCGGACGCAGAAAAAGTTTCTAAATTTATTTGAATACTTTTTTCCAAGTATCCAATTTAGACCATAAATATTTTATTAGGATGCTCTCGAGAGGGCTAAGAAAAAAACAGTGCATAGTCACGAACTCACGATGCTATCATCAATATAAAATAGCAACAATATAATGATATAATGTTTAAGGCCAACAAAAGATTAAATCATCTTATCGCTAGTATATCGGGTGCATGTATTTACTGCTGGGGATTATCGTGAATAAAGTAGTTTCGACATTACGTAAAATTTAAGATTAACGAATCCACCATCATTCTGGGGCGGTTAATTACGAGGAAAATCAAAATGGACTATTACAAACGTAACAAACCGGAAACATAGAATCCCTACATTTGTTGCGGTATCATATGATTAGTATATGGACCTATGATTCTCAAATCCTCGATTAGCTATATGTACTTCATCGTTAAGATGCTATTGCCTTGCTGACTATCCTTTCCGAACTATTGTACCAAAGAATTGACAATTTAAAGATATTAATCCTAACGAATCCACCATCCTTTCCGAACTAAAATAATACAATATTCTTAAACGTTTAAATTCTTAAAAAAGACATGAATACGGGGTATTCAAAAATCACAATCCAACCTTTTTTGTTAAAAAAAGAAAATGAGAGATAGAAAAACAGGTGCCGACGTGCTAGTTAAATCAGGAAGTATGAAGTACCAATCAATCATCATCATGTGTCCAACACAAACACATAAAAATATCCAAGACTTTTCAACCCCTTCATCGCCCTACTAACTTCACTTCAACCCCCATTTTATAATCCAAAAATAATACTCAAAACAAATGATACCACATCAAATCACATTTATTCCAATCTCCAAAATGGAAGAATCCTCCTCCACCACCACCACCACCACCAATGGTACCACCCTAGTTGAAGTCATGGACAAACCCAACAATCAAGAAAATAATAATAAACCCAAAAAACAAACATACCAACAATCAAAAAAACCCAATCTTTACACTATTTTTAATAGTTTAGTTTCTGCAATAGTGTTTTCTTTGCCAGATGAAAAATACGGGTCTGCCCCTTTGCTTTTTCGGGTCAAAGGGGCGATTTCAGACAGTGTTCCGGTTCTTAAAGAAGGTTGTAAGAATTCAGCGAATGATTTGCTGAGGTGGACAAGGAATGGCTCTGCTCTACGTGCCATTCTTGTTGTTTCGGTACGTTTTTCCACGTGTTTTTGATCTGATGATCTTTTTTGTTGAGCTGACTGGGTTTGATTCAATTTTGATATCAAATGTGTTTTGATTGATTGTTATGTAGTACTCCCTCATATTTTTTTAGTTGATGTTGATCGAAAGTACTTTATTAAGATGTAGCAGATGTAGCGATTATCAACCAATCGTACTAATGATAAGGTAAAGAATCATTTTTTGCTCTAAACAATTAACTAGAAAGTACAAGACATAAATCCTAAACAATCAACTAAAAAGATATGCGGAGGGTATAATTTTTTGGGTGTTTTGTGTAGATCATGTCATTATACTGTTTGTATGAATTTAAAAGTAGAAACTAATATATAGTAATACGGAGTATTTGGTCAAATAAATCAGGTTACTGGTGGTTTTTTTGGATTGGGTGAATCTAGGTGACATTAAACAAGAATAACATGCTCCAATGCTTATGAAGATGCTCCCGCCTAAGTAGGGTAACGGGGGTCGGATAGTACACAGTCTTACCCGTGTGATAACGGAGAGGGCGTTTCCGAATAATCTAGGTGACTTGAAACTTAAAAATTAAGTATAGTTGAGGTTAATTGAGGTGCATGTTTTAAAATGTTTGTTGAATACGATTTTATGTGAATCGAGCTGAACTAAAGTGAAATATGACTAATACAATTGTTCACCTCAATTAAATATAAAAAGTAGAATCCCAAACGGGGTGGACTTGAAATTTAATCTACATTCATCTAGGTTTCCCCAATCCAAACTGACGATAGAGGTTTGAAGTTTTGTTGCATAATATTTGTCAAATTAGGTCCAGATGTGAAAGGTCACTTAAATAGAGGTTTGGAGTTCTTGTTTCATAGACTCAGTCACTCAGTAATTGATCAAAATTAGTTTCAGATTAGTGAGGGTACAGTTCAAATAGTTATTGATATGGGAATTTAAGTATTTATGAGATTGGAAAATAATTTTTTTACTCTTTTCTTCTTTGTGAAGCGGATCTGTGATCTCAATACCATGATTTGCTTTAGTGCAAACTTTTAGTAGTTTGCTAAAAAATGGTTGAGAATGTGGTTATGTCAGATAATGTAACTTAAGTCGTGCAAGAGATCAATTAATTGGATCTAGGCATGTGGAGTAGTCTAATAAAAGGTGAAAGATTTGGTTAAGAAATTAAGGCGTAAAGGCTGTAACTTATTCCGTATCCATCCATGCAAGTGATTGAAAGATGACGAATGCTATTCATGCTTCTTAATTGGAACATTTTTCCTTCTCTTTTATGGCTATTAAAACTGATTGTTCGGATGCAAGCGAAAATGTGATCATCTAAGATAACGCCTGTTTGTCCCCTGATTACTCGAGTTGGATCTACATGCAAGTGATTGTTCCATGCAAGTGATTGTTTGGTTTGTTACTTTTCTCTAAAAATGGTACTGTATTATTTGAAAATAGATCCACTTCTGTAATCTGAGAAAGGCCACGTCTAGGGAAGACCCATACAAACTGTGAAGTCTTTGTTTATCACTTTATCCATAAGTACTGATGTATTTAGGTTCATTTGGGGTATCTTTTACAATCTAAAATGATATCCTGTCGACCGTTCTGCAGAATGATGGTTTAAAGACTTTTTAACCGAATGAGAGAGTTCTTGAAAATGATGTCATATCTATGGATAAGTAACTCAGTATTGAAAGGCTAACTAGTATTGATAATGTAGTTGAAGAACAGGTGTCCAGAAGAATCATACATGTAAGTTGTAACTAGTTACTAGTCACACATCTCACTCGGAGGACGAGGACTTGCATTTGATTGATGTTGAATAACATATAACTATAATTGTCACATTGTTCTCCAAATGATCTATTTGGTGTGCAGCAAAACTGAATTATAATGGATAGTTTAATTTAGTTATAAGTCCATTTGAGTCTTTTCTTTCTACTATCATTTTCCTTTTGTTACAAATAGTTTCTTATTCTGAATATTCAATGATTTGTTTTGCAGGTTGGGACCATTGTGTCTTTAGTATTGACAGGATTGCTAGTGTTCATGCTCTTCTTTATTGCGGCAACAGTCAATGCTATAGTGATCTCTCTCCTGTTGTCTCTAGCAGTTGCCGGAGGATTCTTGGCTATGTTCTTTGCCTGTATCACAGCCATCTATATTGGGGCTCTGTCAGTAGCCGTATTTGTCATATCTATCGCAACAATTTCTGCAATTTTTGCCGTTATTATTGCTACAGGTATATTTATGGATCAACTAGAGCTGCTTTACGATAATGGCAGCTAATAAATCTTTAAGTATAAAATTGATGCGGAGGTTTCCTTGTGGGTCTGTTTCACATCTATATAATTGCTGTGTGCATACCTGGCTATTATTTTTAGAAGAATTTTCCCCATTTATAATAAACGTGAGATGATCCATTTAGTTATTAAAGATGAAACATTTTACCTAGTAATGACAATAAGATCAGAGTTAATTTATGCTTCCATATTCACGCCATTACGAAGGATATTATAAGTGTCTGAACAAATACTCTGATTAAAATTCTGTTATATGATATAACAGCATAATTTGATCTTGCATGTTCCTTCCACCCTTTAACTCTGCTATATGAGTCATTCCTATGAAGAGTCGATGAAAAACACATCTTTAGACACTGGAAGAACATGGTCTATTTTTAATTTAGATGTCCAACAATTTTTTGATGGAGGATTTGTTTGTGATATGTAAATTTCTGTTCTTGTACAGGTTGGATAGGCTTTTTCTGGATCGTGTGGCTGGCAACTAGCGGAAGTATACATTTGGCCAAGCGATCCTTGAACATGACTGGATCTGTGCTTTCTGCTTATTCTGTCAATCGCCATGCTCTTCCTGACAATGAATCAACCAAGAAATCAGATTGAAGATGGTAATTTATACGAGTGTTGTTTGGTTTGTATAGAAGGTGTGGCTACAATTATAGTGCATTCTCTCATTCAGCTAGACTCAGAGTATAGGTGAGATGTTCTTGCTATATCGAGCGTCTCTACCTTAATGTAAAATACAAATAAAACAATCAGCAAATATTTAAAGCACAGACTGGTATTTTGTAATGAGATGTACTTCAAATACAACATTTGATAAACTCCAAAGATAGTTAAGATCAGGGCCGTCTCATAGATATCGCCCGCGCCGACAAAATGAGGTTCCTTTTATTAAATTTTTCAATAATATTTTTTGTTGTAATGACAATAAAAATAACTAACCATCTTAATATCACGACAATGCGAACTGAGATTCTTTTAACAAAAACTTATCATCAAATTTCATTTTGCACTTGGCTTTTCAATTGCTGATGCATGGGAGCACTGGGCCTCAGCTTTTCATGAAGATATTGCCATGATCACGTAAGATACGACACGCCAGACATCGATCGCCAAGCCACAAACAACATTTATGCTTTTTTACCGGCTGCCTCAGGCCAGATGATCGGCAAAATGGTATTCTCCACTTAGATTTCAGAATCTTGAGATCTCAATAAAGATATTCCTTTAAGGACAAGAATGCGACATGCAAAGGCTGAAGTTTATAAAGGCCGCATGCCATACATGATTTCATATCAAACATCTTACCATAAATGGCTGATGAACCCTACAAGACCTACACTATATGAAAGACCACGATTTTATGACGCTACCAATCGAAACATATTTTCGATTGTTCTCTCTCAGATTAATAAAGATACCCGCGCAGAACAGAAAGCCAATCGCTGAAGATTCACTACTTCCTTCTAACTAACGCATTCCGTCATAAACACATCGTCATGACACCCTCGACCGCTCGCGATCAGACACGCCGACACGGATAAGACGATGCGGAGTAACATGATGAGATCCTAATCTTAAACTAAACAGCTGCCACGCAGTACGCGAATGTTTCAGATACCTCCTTACCACAATCTCAGCACAAGCTTTCCGCGCTACCGCCTGACGAGCGCGACTGGCAGACCGAATCCTGCTAACAATCTTTGCATGCTTTTACTTTATCGCCCTTTTGTTTTTCAGGTTTCGACATTTGGATTCGTAATCCTGCTTAATCGCTTACTTCGACACTGGATCGTTGCCAAGAAGCTCACTTTTTCACCCAGATCGAATGCAAGACTGACATATAGAAACAGATCCAAGTCAATTTCTCTAGACACGGACGTCATGAAAGAGGATGTTCTATTACTTAAACCTCCACAATTGACGGGAAGTTAATTATCCCTATCGAAAGCCTGTGACGACCGCTCTTCAAATTTATCGACATTCTAAGACCCGAAGTCAATAATTAATGCAAAGCGGACACCTCCCACTAAAGCGAATGGCATGAGTGAGAAATTGTCATAAAACTGGTACTGAAAGCGACCTCACAGGGGCTAATTTAGCCGGGTTTCTAGAAACACAAAAAGATCAATGCTATATTTACTTTACTGGCCGATCCAAATGTTCAAATGATTAAGATTGCAATTTATCAAGTAAGAAAGACGGGATATCCTCCAAACCTATACGAAGGACCGGCGGCTGAAGGACAAGCAAGACTCCAACAACTAACAACCGAATGGAAACCGCTGTGACGGGAAGTTAAGATGCACTATTATCGCTTATAAATTTCTGTAATAAATGATATGGCAATGAAGATTGGTGACTGGGAGCCCATATCAAATTTAAAAGAAAGTTCGAAGTGTACTAGCATCCATTCCACAAAAGATTGAAAGTAAGGTTACTACGACAATAAGCCCAAGATCTAGTTGTTATTAATTAGACGCATCTAATCGAAATCTTACCACATATGCATTTAAGATAGACTCCTGAGCCTACAGCAATAGAAAGTGGATCGTGACCAAGTCATTTGGATACAAAGGTTTAGACGATTTAAGACCTCAAGGAAACCACAGCTTACTTCATAAAAATTTAATGCAAAACCATTTAAAAGGTTTAATAAAAAATCAAGCCATGAGGTGATAACTCCAAAGTAGCTGCATAAACTATTTCATTGTCGAAAAGGACCAACAAATCATTTATAAGTTTTACTAAATGGAATAATGTCAACAAAATCAACAACTTCGTAATGGATCCAATGTAGAGAATGTAGTTGTTTTGACACATTCAAGTTCAATGTCCAAATCCACATCAAAAAGAAACCAGAGTTACTACTCTACTCATCTCAATGACGACATCGATGGCATTTAAGCGTAGTAATCAAACACCTTGCTGCTTCATCGCTAAAATCCATCAAATAGTGGTCACTAAACTATATGCCATAATCACCGATACCGGAGCGATGGCGGGCGAGAAGCCGATCGGAGAGAATTGAGCAAATTCATCAAATGTTATTTCAAAATGGACCAAATTAACTCATAGCTTCACCATGGTAAACTCAAAAAACGAGCGCCTATCAGGTAAAATATGAATCTTGTAAAGAAAATTGAGGGAGCAAAAGCATTGCATTATTTTCTCGGGGAAAAATTCAAAACCACGATTCGTAGTGCATCAAATGATGAATCTCTAAAGATCAAATTCTTGACAAATCTCGAAAAGTGGTGTTAAGAATTTATCTGTATCCTGGGATAAAAGTGGTACGTAAAATGGAAAGAAAGATTCAATCTACCGCTGACGCCGCATGATACCGACAACAAACAAATTAAAAATGAAGAAACAAGTTGAAATGCTATCATCAAGCAAGAAGTGACATATAAAGACCATACCGTTACAAACTTTACGGGTAGCGAAGGCGTGCGATCACGCGCCTGTAAAGGAGCGGTGCGAAGTGAACCTGCATTTGCATCGCCAGGTTCACTCTCCGAAAGCCTACCGCCGAGGTTGTGATTTCTTGACAAATGTCAGCCTAAACACATGACAAACAAATCTCATCCGAAGAACATGTATTAAATACGAGGAGAAAAGGCTACCTTTTGAGGAGGAGATAAGTGCACCATCGGAAAAGTATGCCTTAATGCGAGTGGATCACTCTAAGTCGAGGAATGTATTATTAGTAGACGGATTGATCAGAACCTAATGCGACGCTCAATCGTGCTGGATGGTGTAATGGTTGCTTTCACCCAAAGATACGTGTATAAAGCAGTGAATGCCCAGAGAACCAATCACAATGGGAAGCTAGACTTAACCTATTAATTACATTTACGGACATCTCACAAGAATATGCTTGAAAGTCGAGCTGATGGCTGGACCTTTTCGCACAAAAGATCGGGGCACACAACCATGTAAACATTCAACAATCGATCTCAGTAGCCTCAGAAGTGGGGACTTCCACGCATGAACATAAAAGAAAAACCCAAGTGCGAAATTGGCCAAGTCGGGAAGAGACCAGTTGGCCCCACCAATTGTTACAAATGCTCGGGTTACCACTAGAATACTTCGAGCTATTACACACGGACTTAATCGAATTCAACGCAAGTGAGTTTGCTGCAAATGGTTAAGTATATATGTCCGTGTCGATGATTTTTCACGAGCATACGCTAGTCAATTTCTTCGAGAAAATCACGCCGAGGTGTTTCAACAACCGGCCACTCAACTACGTAGAAAAAAGACCGACAATCATTGGGATCGTGTCGATCATGAAAGGAATTTGAAAATTCTCGCTTCAGAATTTGTAATATGTACAATCGTACACTTAGCCAGCCCCATCACCCCACAAAGAAACGATTGTCGAAAGTTGTTAACCTGACCATCCAAGAAATGGCTAGAGCTGACACAGACGCCAAAGAAAATTCCGATAAAATTCTCGCGTAGCCGGGCCAACATCAAGATGCTATATTCACAACAATACGCTTTCCGACCAGAACAAACAATACCATATGAAAGGTTTTGTAGGCGCCCAAGTTGTTCAATATTTTCTACATTGCAGCTGCTTGCTACATTCTTTGTCGACGAGAACAACCAGAAAAATTCGGCCAAAGGAGATGGCGAATATTTCCTCGATACTCAAACAGCTATGCATTTCAAGAGTATAACAAACGGACACACAAACTATCAGCGGAGTCAATAAATGTAAAAGTCGATCGTTCGAACATCCGTAAATATATGAGAAGAGAGTTCTATCATGTCAATCCAACCTGCCCCCCGACCGGAGTAAGTGAACAATGGGGCTTAAAGAAAATGAAACAACTCCATCATCGAGAACAACGACTCGATTGAGCCACCGCACGGATTCGTACATTCATCCCATCAAAGAACATATCAGAAATGCGGCGAGGATCACCACAAAGACAAAAAGAGAAGCCGATTATGTAAAAATGGCCGGGTTATTTGCGCAACATGCTTCTTATCAAAAATCAACTAAAAGATGCCAAGACCGCACTTCAAGATGAAAATCGGGATCAATGCTACGCAAGCAGTTAACTCATTACGCTTTCAGAAACGGGTTCTGAATCGCGCCAAGTGCCAAAAGTATCACAACGTTATAGGAACAAACGGATCTTCAAGAATAAACTGATGAAAAATGGAACGTTATCGTAAAATGTGCGCCGTGTTAAGAATTTCAAGTGGTACACTCAAGTCAAGCGAATTGATTTTGAAGAAACATTTGCTCCTGCTGTTAATTCGAAAGCATCGTACTATTATCATGACTAAAGATGCCTTTCTAAAAATTCAAATTGTATCAAATCGATGTCAAAAATTTAAATTGGCATACCATTAGTTAAGATATTAACAACCTAAAGGCTTTCTGGTGGATCCGGCCCAAAGCGAGAGTTTCAAGTCTACAACCCAAGAAGGCACTCTACGGGTTAAACAAGCTCCCAGAGCAATGGCATGAAGACTAACCGACTATCTACTCAAGAATGGCTATACACGGGAGCGAGTTGACAAGACCTTTTATTCATAAAAAGTGGAGAAAGATCAAACACGGTAGCCTGTGACTATGTCACGATATCATTAGCGGAATATCAAACTAACTCGTAAAAACCTGCTCGCTCAAATGTATTTGAGTTCTAATTTGCACGAAAGCATTTGGGTAAGAGAATCGAAATTTTTCTTTGGGAATCCGTGACTTATTTAAGGAGAGCATATTCATCTCCCAATCAAAATATGCCAAGAGTATCAGACGTAAATTTGGTCTCAGAACGCTAACAAAGAGAATACCTACGCAACTCACGAAAGATTAATGCGTTGCAGCCGGGGAAAAGAAGCCACAATAGCAACTATAGAGACGATCGGGAAGTCCGCTTTACTTAACAAATAAATAGACCGATACATCGCACACTCTGGCTGAGCTCATAAGCAGTTTCAAGCCGCACCTAAAAGAAAGCTCCACTCAATCTCATACAGGATTATAAAATACGCGTAATTCTCAACTACGGGTTATCAGATACGCTCGACACTAACAATAATTCTCTCTAGGTACTGGACGGGACTGGCAGAATGCCAAGATAAAAAGCACCTCAGGATGCTTTTCTTGAAATAATTTGGTGTCATGGTTTAATTTAAAAATGTAACTCTCAGATTCTATCCACAAAGCAGTGTTTGAGTATATCATACAGGTGTCAGCGACTCACCATTATGACGTTTAAACGATTGAGGAATACTTGCCAACCCAGCGCTGGGCGACTCTCTTCTCAGATAACACAGTCACGCATAAGTATTTCAAAGAATCCTCAGACAACACAGTTATAACGAAGATATCGATATAAGACATCACTATTAAAGAAAGCCATTGAAAACAAAGAAATTCAACCGAACATGTTAGCACCTGACAAAACATCGGGCCGATATCTTTACCAAAGTGATCGATACTTAATCGCCTCGAGTATCTAAGAGCCACCCTAGGCTTCGCGCTGCTATAGACAACAGCAACTATCAGATCGTTATAACATTCATCGAAGAGCCGCGTTATAACAACATGTCAAAGGCTCAACGCAAGCATGCTTGGAAATCGGGCGTTAATCGTAAATTCTATTAAGCCAAGTAGCCTTTACTGGGGTTAACGCTGCATGTCAGCTTTCTCCTCACCTCTACAACTCTCATACCACTCACGATAATTTACTCTCTCATAAACACTCAAACTTCCTCCTTCCAATAATCAAAATCTTCGGAAAACCTACCAAATTCAAAAACCTTTGCCCTTTCTTTCCAAAACGGCTTAACAAAAAATGAGGAAGCGGATCGTATGGAAAGTCTACTCCGCATATCAATAAAAATGAAAGGAGAACCTATTCCACTACAAACCATCCCAAAGACCACAACCGGTATGACAAAATCCAAGCGTCCGAAAGTCCTGGGTCAAGCAATGGAAAGACAATCTAGTCAAGGTGAAACCCATCGTTGTCGACACCGATTTAATCATAATACCCTCCAAAAGAAACCACCTGCAGCAACTCCTAATTTGTCCTCTACTTCTCGAAATGTGCGGACAACGCCGAAATTCCCTTTATAATCAATCGTGCCTCAGTAGATGATACCTACGCATGATTCAGAATCTAAAGTAGAATCGTTGTCAAGACACCCCATTACGGCTAACACTAAGAGTCATAACTCTACAGAATTCTTAATGCGTCGAATCTCAATAAATGCAAAAAGAAGTGAGGCAATAAAGATTAAACGAAGTTGTCGAGAAACAAAAACCTCCAATCGCATATGTTCCTCGACCGCGAAAACCAACCGCGAACGACGTGGGTACCTCCGAAAATAGTTCGATGTATTTATTGGTAGCTAAGCTTCAAAACCGCTACGGAGTGAGAGACGAGAAAGAAGTTACGTACGCTTATTAAAACCAAACGAATCTCTGGCGGATCAAGAAAGTACAAACTACGATCGATAAAATCAAGGAACTTAATCTCGCAGCGAGACAGAGTGCGAGGCTGAAAGTGGCAAGAGGCCCTGCTTCTAAGGAACAAAAAATTAAAAATCAGCTAAAAAGTGGTTAACATCTCCGAACTATCTCAAGAAAAGCCCAAAGACAAGTTCGCATGTATTTAATAAGAGGGAACTGGCGGTGTTAAGACAATCGCCTATCTTCACAAGAGAAAACTAAAGTGAAAAATGAAGTCAATGACGATCGAAATGTAATAAACAAATGTAAGAATCAAGCAAGTGGAATCACGTAAGATTCACTAGCTTTTAATCATGTTTAATTTCAAGAAAATGAGGCCAGATGAATTGCTTGTGCTGGGGTAGAAGATTCTCCTGTAGTGCAACTCTCCGAGGCCATGAACAATCGCCATACATGACATTATTATCGGCGAGGTGAACGCCGACTCATTTCTCAAGACATCGTCCTCACTGCCAAGTATCATGAGGAGTTTATTTTGCAATCTATCGAAGAAATTCTGTTGATTCAACAAGCACCATGCTTCACAAAGTAAAGTAGGTACGTTGCTCAACTTTAGTCCGGTAAAACCATCAACAAAGATTACGACGACACAATGAAAAATGATCGATCAACTCGTTGGTAATGATATCATCCGCACTCCAACCGCGGAGCCACGACCGACGGCCTAATAGCGACAACTACAAGCCTCATCCCTAGCCTCAGACATTCATAAGATCGCTATCAGAAATCTTATTCCTACATCCAATAATAATAACGTAGTCAAATTTTTATAGCTTCATGATGCTGATGGGACCGGTCAAGAACTAAATTGGAAGGATCATATTTGATCAAATAATCGATCATGCGACTGTGCAAAAATCGAAGCCTATCGGGTTTCCCTAGCCTGACATGTACTACCGATCACCAACACCCCTCGAAATCCCGAAGTTCAAGACATCAGAGTAAGACGCTACATCTATCACCATCACCGATAAACCGACTCGCAAAAGAGTCGCCGGACGAGACACGAAAAGAGTTGAAAAATTCATGGCTGTAATTCTATGGGAGGTCGCTACAAAGATTTCCGATTAAAGCTCTGCCACATTTAAAAGAAGACGCTGAAAACCGAGTATACAAAGAAAAGAAACTTCGCGGCCGAACTTCAAGCCAAAATACAAGCCTCAGATCGTTGTCCTCCAAATGTCGGGCATCTCCTGAGAACATCGGGCATTGGCCGCTGACACCACCAAATGTTGTTCCCAATGCGACTTCTCGCCTCCCATGTAACGTGACTGGGGTCAGTTTCTTACGACACAGGGAGAATAAGTAGAGGCAGTAAGAGCAGCTGCCGTAGCCCCCATTTTGGCCCGCACTAATCGCTTTGTTTATTTTTCTTTACAGTGTGGATTCGATCGTGACCATCGCCTCCCGGCTACTGTCCGATATTCAATGATCAAGTGGCTCGCATCGCTTTTAACATCATAATATACCTCCGAAGCGCCAAGATATCGGGGAATTTGTCATGAAAACTCACCCAAAGGAGTTTCATGATGCATGACACCCGCTCGAAGCTACGAAGACATGTTGTCAGCGACTGCCGCATACGACACGGTTGTACATCGACCGCCACAAACAGCCGATGGAGGGTTTACCGATGCCTCGGCCAGATGACGGGCAAAATGGTGATTTCAATGAAATTAAATCTTGTGAGATCTCAACAAGATATTCTTTGGCGATCAAGAATGTTTATTAATACAGTTCGTCAGTTTATGTATGGCTCGTACGCCATTAAGTGCTGGGATTATATCAAATATCTTACCATAAATGAAGGATGAACCCTACACCTACACTATATAAAGACCGTCGATCGTAAGTACGGCTTCACCGAAACATATTTTGATTTGTTTCTTGTATTAATAAAAGCATACTCGTGTGTACAGAGTCAATCGTGGTTAAGCATTCACTACTTAACTAACGCATTTACATAAACACATCATTGCGGACAATTTTGGAGTCGGGTTTCGACAGATACGCCGACATCGGGATAAGATCGGCGCGAAAGTAAATATGATAGGAGGATCCTAATCTTAGAAACTAAATAAGGTTACCAGCGTCAAAGTAAACGGAACAAGCCAGATAAGCTCCTACTCAATAACTTCAAGAATAGCTGAAGTTTTCTTCAGTATTGTTCTATTTCAGACGTAAAAGCGACTAAATCAACCCAAGCACAATCTCAAGGCTTTTAATTAATCGTCCTTTGTTTTCAGGTTTGATATTTGACTAGAATCAAAGGCTTAATCGTCATTTCGACACTCGATCAAGCGAAGCTGAAGAGTTCACTTTTTCACAATTCTTTTTTTTCCTTATGCTTTTCATATCTGGAGTCATATTTTCAGTTTTAACTTCAACTTAACTAGCGCTGATGACAAAATGATAGATTATGGATAGAAATAACCTAAGATTTTTATTCTTCAAATAATGAACACTTCTAATTAATTCTTCTTCCTAATAAGAAATTAAACGGATGCACCGTGAACGCAGCAAGCAATTTTTATTATTTGGCGATAGTGCTAAAATAAACCCACTATAAGTAAGTTATTCGTTGTATTGTGTTTTATCAATCGAAGAGATCGATCGGTCTGAAAAACCATGGATCCCTGTTGCTTGCTGGACTATCATGGTATTGTCTGCTTGTCAGATTGGAAGCTTGATTTGCTCCTGCATTGCTTCGATTGAGCCCGAGCTGACTTGCTCGATTCGATTCAACTCGATTCGAGCTCGAGTTCGACTCGATTCGGATTTGATTCCGATGTACCGAGCTCGAGCCTACTTGATTCGATGTGCCTCCGGGCAAAGCCTCGATGTATGTCCCACCACGGACTGCATGTGCTCCGACCTTGATATGGTTCGAAATGGTTCTTTAGCAAAGATATCTCTGCACAATTAGACGGACTGACCCTGGGCCTTGACTGACATCCAAATTACTCGTATCATTACTGACTTATCAAGAAAACGCTTCAGCCGCTGGACTCGCTTTCAGACACCGCTAATGAGACTGTACCGCATGCCTACAAATTTCAAATGATTCTGGGATTCAGCGCTCATCTTTGCGCGGGTCATGCGGCCTGAAAGACTTTGTTTTTATCGAACTTAAGGCCTCGATACGACACTTGGATTCGGGGATGTAACTCCGAGCTCGAGTCAGATGAGCGATAAGAAGTTGAAGTCATAAAGCCAACGTCAGTTTCTTTCTGCACTCACAACAGCCTCTTTAAAGAATTATTGTCATAGGAATTTACTCATGATACTAATTCATCAAGGGACTTAAATAGATTTGGTCTTCACTGGGACTTGAAGGAGATTCGTCTCACTCGTTTGCAGTTTCAAGTTATCAGCCACTTTCTAATTTTTACTACAACCACCAAGAATTGTCATCAGAACGTAGACTCGGCGATACTTGATCCACGCGACTTCAATGTAGATTCTACCACTTTAATTTAGCAGACTGGGCCTCACTGTGGGACTTGCCTAAGACTGGCCTCACTGGCTCTGTCATGCTTATCACCACTCTAAATTTCTTTACTACAAATACTAAGTAATTATTACCAGAAATACGACGTAAATGGCGGCTGCTCCAACATCATTGGATGATAATGATCAACTACACAGGCCTTAAAGAGCGCTTTTTCCTCGCTTGTAATCCATATGTAGACGAACGCCGCTTATTCTATATCCGGATTCATTTAATCAAACATGAAATTTATCAAAGTGCTCATCCAAGTTTATGAATAATCAAAATATAGCTTAATCCCGAATATTCAAAAGCGTTTTGAACCTTACGATTCTCATCGATTTTTGCTTCGTCTCAAGCGATTATCGCTTGGGCAATAATCCCACCCCTGCAGCCACCGAGGCAAGTTTCCAACACCACGCGGCTTTAAGCAATCTTCAAAGATTTAACTTAAAATTTCGCAGATCGTTTCCGAATTTTCTTAGTGGATTTTGTGTGTATTTTTTGAAGTGAAATTTTGATGGAATTCTCGATGCATTTTTGATCAATCATTTCGCCCAAAACGGGGGTATTTATAAGCTCATGGCATCAAACGCCGCTCGGACACGGCTGATTACGGATTCATCTCACCGTTGAATTTTGAAAGATTCGACCGCTTCATAATTTTGGAATTTTCAAGTGCTGGGCAACAATTATAGGCGCTTCTTTTCGCATGAAGTTAAGTGTTACCGGTTTTTTATGTCAAATCATTTTCTATATCAATTCCTGACTCGGGAGCCTCATTTTCGCACTCACACAACTCGGAGGCCGATTAACCACACAACTCATGAAATTGATTTTGAACCACAAACTCATGAGCTCTTTTATTTTAAACCCCATGTTTATGTATCTTCCATTTCGGTGCCGTTGGCCTGAACGCCCCTGCTCGGTCAATGAAGTTCGACCAATAAAATTAGGTTTTTCGAGCCCTAATTTTTATAATGGCATTTAATGCTGGTGTTGTTTCTGAACCTATTTCGAGTTCAAACTAGTAATAATTAACGTAAACCCTTATTCTTTGACTTCAATTAACTCCGCTGGCTTCGATTATTTTTAACCCCTCGTCATTCGGTGTTCGATTTAAATTCTGTGCGCTTAATCGAGAACCCTAATCACCCACTCGATTTTTTAATATTTAATTCTTTAATTAATTCCGATTAATTGCCTAATCAATTTAATTTATTTTTGATAAATGTCTGATGCCTACGCATCTATCATAGATTCATAAAATTTATATATCAAACTTATGCATAATTCAATATAAAATCTAAGAAAATGTTAAAAAATTCAATCTATAAGAAAAAATATAACTTAAGATTTATTTACATCAAATATCCAATCGATGATTGAAGAAAATTGATTCAACTTTAAATAATTATATTTCAATTGAGTATTAGAATTAATATGAGATAACTGAAATAAGCATTCAACACCGGGACATGTGGGCATTCAATTGAGCATTAGAAATATCAGATAATCATTCTTCCTTTAATTTTTTAATTTTTGGATTTTGGTCATATAGCCGCGGCCCCCAAAGCGGCTGCATGTCAAACTAATCAGTCACATCATTAACTTGATCTTGGGCCCATATTCACATACACCTCTTTAAAAGCGGCCGATTTACCTTTTAATCTGCCAGAACGTTAATATTTTAATAAAGAGTCTGTTGCGCCTTAAATCCTACACCGTTATGTCATGGGCATTCACTGAAAGTATTGTGAAATATCGTGATAAACATTCTTCCTTTAATTTGTTTTTAATTTTAATTTTTCGATTTTATTACATGGTTTGGGGCCCCCTAGTGAAGTGGAAGTATACGCTAAACGAACTGAAATTCTGACTCGCCCATTAACTCGATTCGGGTCGAGATTGAACACGGTCCCTTTTAAAGCGCCCGATTTTACCAATTCACTCATTAATATTCGCAGGAGGAAATAACTCTTTCGAATTTTAAAGCTATAAAGTTGTAATACGAAACTATCAAAACAACTTACTAATTAGCTTCATATATTATACTTGTTAAAATATTCACATACTTAAATATATTTGATTTTCCATATTATAATTTGAATATTATAATCGAGCAAAGGCTCGAAAGTTAAATAATACATTGCTAAACGAATAATATATATTCATAAGAAAGTAATAAGATTGTACGTAGATTACTTATACATATTATACAAGTTGTTACATTTTTTCTTACAAGATATTATTAAAAGTACAAATTCAATATATTATTCTTTAAATAATAAAGTCTCTAAGTAATTAAAAATATTAGATGTATTTAATTATTCACATCAAAAAAGACAACACACTTTACTATCTTCGATTCACATCAAAACTTTCAAAAAATATAATTGCCAGCTTGTCACAATATAACAATATTATATAAACAAATTTAATTATCTAAATAATATACTGATGACTAACGTTTTTATTCATATTGGTCTAATACATATAAATATCTCACGCTTTATCCATACATTGAAAAGAATATTGAACATAACAACTTTATCATATAGTCAAGTTAACAAGTTAATACAATCTTATTACTTGCAATATTAATAATATCTTTAATAATATATTATTCGACAACACAACATTTATTATCTAAAGAATAATATATATTAATTAATCTTACGTTGTTATCCGCTTATTATAATACTATTAAACAACTTTCATGATTAATTTAATCATTTCAATTTATTTCTCAAGTAATTTTAATTATAAATATTCTTTATTATTTAAATAATAATATATTTAACTGATCTTATTTTATTTATATATTACGAATAATAAATGTTAACTAATTATGATACATATATATATTTATGTTCCATCAACACAAGACAACGACATTTACTTACTTAATTTTATGCTTCCAATCCTCATAACTGCTATATTTATTTCAACCTCATACGCCGCTTAACATATTTGCCAAAGCTGAGCAAATCCGCCACGCTAATTTAAATCTTACCAACGCTATTATCAAATTGGGCTTAACACCCATCGAACACTCGTGGCTTCGAGCGGGTTTAAATACCCAATACCTGTCCGATCTGGCACAAACGGACCGGGCCTGCCTGCAATGTCTGGGACTGGGCCTGTTTGCTGCCAAGGTGAGGCTCTGTGCACACAACCGGACCACACATGTGTGAGCCGGGTCTAGTTAAGATCGCATATATATGATGCTCAAAACTTGTATGGAGTTGCATACATTCTACAATAATATTCCTTATCCCCTCTCTATTGCACCATCTAAGCCCATCTCTAATGGTCATTAGTTTTGCTTCGATCGAGCTCCATATGACATATTAACAAAGTTAGTAGTTGCAAATGCAACACAAATAAATGTTCATGTTCATTTCAATCATGCATGCTATACCTCCACTACCTTGTGACCCTTGCAGATCCACAATTATTTCTAGCTTTTTTTTCCTGCGTTTGGTTTGTATTCACATTTTTTTTTTGGAATAGGTATATCACATTTAAATAGAGACCCCACTGATATATTATAGTTCCAAATTTTACATTCGAAATGGTTAAGACATTATTTGAATTGTACCAAATATACAAATGCAAATTTTAATGTAATCTGTTATTAACAAACATAAAAAGTTTGATTCAAATTAAGTTAACTGTAAATTAAATTTCAAAATTTGCTATAATGGACCATTTTGAAAATCAAATTAAACAATCCTTCAAAGATGGAGGGAAGAGTAAATAGAGTTTCTAAATTCGAAAGTTTATAACATTTATATGTATTGTGGTATTGATCAAGCTAGGTATGTCGCATTATCACCAGAATACACCCTAAATCATAATTTTGTTCCATAACTCAAGTTTTTCTTTCTATTTTATAATGTTATTTACCTTAAATTCTATTCTTTGCCCTCAGGAAGAACCCAATCTCGATTATAATGTAACTTTTTTTTGTAGATCATGCATCAATAAGATCTCCTTCTGACTATGATAATAAATCGGTAATGGTAGTGTCACACCATTAGTAACTAATAAGAAATACTGTATCTAGTAAGCTGAGCGCAAATGCCCGCTCGATCTTTTTCTTTTCTATAGCTTTCGCACAAACTCATCAATGAGGCAAATTAGCTAAAAATCTACCAAGTTATTAAATAGAGCACATTCGTTGAAATAAGCTAACAACTTTGCATGCAGGTATGGCAGTTCTTCAATATTTCCTAGTACCATTTCAAACATATAATAATAACCATTTTCCCTACTAAAGAATTTAACAAAATAGCTCCCTAAGTGTGGTATATGTACCCCAAAAAGATGAATTATTCATTTGCTTTATGCATCCAGTCTGGTCTGCCCAGTGTGAACTCCAAACTCGGATTCTTCTGAATTTGCTCATTAGTCCCTCCAAAATTATTCCTCATAATAAGAGATGTGCTACATTCCTGGAAAATAAACATTATAAACACTTCAATATATGATTGTTTCTTGAGAAATAATTTAGAATGATGTTAGTCATGAGAGTAATTCATGGTTTTTGTAAGCTCTTTATTAATAAAGGGATGCATCATTTAAACTCCACATTCCGAAATGATCAAAACAAATGCCAACCTAGTTAGTTAACCATACCCATCCATGACAAAGAAATCAGTTTATACATGTAATTGACTGAATTTCAAATATTTAGATCTTAAATCCGCATCCCAAATCCATTATATCAATCCAAACACAATTTAAAAGTAATCCAACAATGTTAATCTAATTGAGAAAAAAAATGCTTCATTTGCCTAATACTCCCTCCATCTCACAATAATGCTGATCGACAGTGCTTAATACACATAAATTAAGATGAAATTTAATTTTACCACAGTTATCTCTGACCAACTATGCTAATTAATGACAATAAGAGAAAAGAAAAGAGGAAATAATGAATAATCAAATTGCTACTACGTAGAAAGAGAAACGAAAAGTAGTATATAAAAAAAAAAATAATATTTAAAATGTAGTAACCAAATATTTCTTTGACATAAGACAAAAACTGATTTAATCAAATACATGGTATTTTATAAATATATATAAAACTAGGTCCCTAGCTAATCTACTTGAGAAAGATGACCAAAATAATATTGGAACATAACATAATGAATGTATATAAAATTTGTTTATCTGGATATTGAAGTTCTCCCGTTCAATTATTTCTATATCTCTAAAATCAATCCCTAGCTCATAATACATGAAAGCCTAGATGAAAATCTACACATGATATTGTTGCAATGATTAATTATTAACATAACTAATAATATAGATGCATATTTTCTAATTGTGTGTTAAGGCAAGGAATAGGACTACTACCTCAGGATTGTGAGAAGATCCTTGCAATGGGAAGGGAGAGGATGATCCAAGCCCATTCACGTCATTTGAGTTAGTTTGTTGCCAATTGTCTCTACAACTGAAGGTTGTCCAAAAAAAATATGTAAACAAAATCAGCTTGTTTTTTCCTCGAAGTATACTCATCACAAATGGGAAATGTAAAATTACATACCAATATATAATTATATATATACTCGATCATTGTTACAAAACGAAGATCATATTGCTGTAGGCTCTTCATTATGTTTGATTTTCATATCTTGAGTTTAGAGTTAATTGTATATAGATATGTCCAATAACAGTAATAGAGTTGTACTTTGATCCCTGAAAGTGTACATATACGAGTGCATTTTGCTTATATTAAATGATAAATATATATTTTATATTTCTTCCCTGTTTTGGAATAAAGACAAATGTACAATATTAATTATTTTTAGGAATTATATTTCAACAGTTATATTATTTTCAGAGACCACTACCACTTATTAAGAATAAAGTACAACATAAACACATAATTACCGAAATCATATCTAAAATTAACTCTCTAAAAATATTTAATTAATTAAATACCAGTATACCACACATACATACACCACATACTTTTATGTTATTAGGTATATATGTTTACTACAAAATTATTTCACATTCGGAGCAAGGCATAATAAAATATCAATAATTTATAACCACACATTATAAATTCAAAACTTGAATTTAAATTTATTTTCTAAATAATGAAGAAGCTTATTAGCCAAACACCCTCCATGTAAATGGAATGGTCAAAGGGACGACCTCAAATCTTTGGTCCATCTACTAAAGAAAGAAAGAAACATTGAATAATGTCAAAGAAAAAGTAACTTTAGTAGTATCTGTATGGAAAAAATGTGTCCTTTTGTAGTTTTGTGAATGCTTGTAGACAATGTACTGACAAGGCTCGAGAATTGTCATTCTTCACCCATAGCAAACTTTGAAAGCATCCGAATTTTATATTAATTGACTCATAAAATCATAATTTTCTAGCCATGCATGATATGGTAACAAAAATAGAGTTAGACAAATACAATAATAAGACATAAATCTCGACGATCTCGTAAATGCAGCCAACCAATAATAGAAGCTACCAGTCATACTATCAAGTCCCAAAACCATTTGCCTAGAAAAAAATCTTGAACTAATATAAAGATGAGACAAAAAAGATTATAAAAATTTAAAAATAGAACTTTCCATTATTGAGTTGCGTCAATTATTAAATATTTTTTGAACTTTTAATTATTTAATATAACATAAAATTTTGACATTTTGGAGGTCCATTGTTCCTGTTGATTTCTTTTAACCTCCACTACCGCATAAAATCATCCAAATTATTAGTATAATAAAGTAAAGTGGCATTTATTTGACAAAATAAGAGCGCTCAAGTCAAGATTGCAGGCCGTTCTGGTCCTACGTGCTCTCTCCTCGTGAAGAGAATAAGAAAAGATTGTTTAAACAAGGTAGAATGAGAAATTATTGTACTATAACTGACAGAATGAAGAAATAGTTCCAAATTCAAAGGCTAAAGAGATCCAAAGGGCTGTGACTTGTTGCTTATTTTATACGGAGTATCTTAATTAGTGCTTTAATTTATTCCCTTATATTTTTTTAATTAACTTCCAAATCAAAGCTAGATACCACCAAATCTTTCAGGTGAAATTCTTGCAAAAAGATAGAAAAGGAATTAAATAATGTAAAAGAAAAAGATGCAAAATTAAAAGAGAAGAAAAGCAAAAAAGCTGCCCTATATATGAACCCTTTTATTCTTCAAAAATGGTAGACGTGGGGTTGCAATTTTTTCTCTAAATTTCATGAACCATGCATAATAAAATGGTAAAGTAAAGTGGTCATCACTTTTAGCTATCATCATTGTTTCAAAAGCTGTCCGTGCACATTTGAACTAGAAAATTTCCAATTCAACTTTTACTCCCCTCCAAATTGGATGGGCAATATAATGTTTTCTTGGTTACAGTTCAATTTCAACAATAAAATTGAGGTAATGTAGTGTACATAAAACAATTATGATATAATTTAATTGATATTATCAACTCAATTATGACAAAAATATTAAAATTCATATACCGAATATCAGTTAAATTACAAAATCCAAGTAGACTAGACGATGACTTTGTTGAAGAAGATTAGTTGTCACATTTCATCAGTTAAAGCAAACATTATAGAAAGCAAATGAATTTTAAGATAGAGACTACCTTGAGGGATTACTCCATAATGTAGTTGCAGAAGGATAATTAGATTCTTGTTGCAAAGATCCATCAGAAGGCACTCTTTGAAAGTTGACGCGGCGGACACTGGTGGCGCGATCACTAACACCTAGTGAGGAGAGGTCTTCATCACCAGACCCATCTGATTGACCTTTAAAATAAAACCAAAAGAGTCCAAATTGAACAAATTAATCATAAGCATTCATCATCATGAACAAAATATCTACATATCTCATTGAGTACCACATCAACCTAACAAAGAAACATTATTCAATGTAGAACAGTACAAGAAAAATACAAAAAATTCACAAGAAGAATAAATTAAATTTGATAAATTAATGAACATAATTTTCTTAAAAAGATAAAGTGGTACCAAAAAATTGAAAGACCAATTAGTAGTGTACCTGATGAAGCAGCCGGTCTGTCAGTAGTTTTAACAGTTCTATACATCTGCATTGGGAATAATTTCTTCAATTATTAAGACAAATTGACTAGAATAATAGACATAATTAATTACATAAACACACACAAATTAACGTATGACAAATAAGTTAAAACAATTGATAGATAAAATAAACACACACAAATTGAAGCATACCAAATAAATTAAAACAATTGATAAATAAAAAATGATATATACTCCAATTCCCATAATTCTATTCTCTCTCTTATGTCAAGTTAAATCAGTGTACTGTATAATTTAAGACTTTGAAGGTTCTGTTTGTCTTAAGAAAGTTTGCTTGAATCATCATTTCACTAATCACGAGGTTGATGATTGATTGATAAGGTTGGTCGATCTAGTAATAATAAACTAATGACGACATCTCTATTATTGAGAAATGATGACCTACTTTTATCTTTTTCTCTCACATAAAATCAGAAAGACTTCTCTATTCATTCACTCATTTACTGCTACTGCATTCTTGATTACTGTGCAGTTTTGGGAGAGATTGACGGAGAGACCAACCCCCTTTACTCTCGCATTTTACCAATATAGAGAGAGAGAAATCTAGAGAGAGAAAATGAAAAAGGGGGAAATTTTGACCTGTAAATGGCTCTTGACATGGGCTAAAGTGAGATCTTTGACATCCATGAGTTCAAGAACTGATTTTGGAGTGGCCCCTATTTAAAATTCAAAAACCCCATTGTAAATAATTAATCTCTTTTGTGAAAAGCATAAAAAAAGTTTATTTTTGTGAAAAAACATTAAAACATTGAATCTTTTTAAGAAACACATTTAAGATTGAAGGGAAAATTGAACTTGTAATGCGTTAAAAGTTTAGTATTTTCATGGCTGCCAAGTAGTTCATCATTGATTTTTTTTTTAGAAAATTATAATTGACATTTTATCTTCTTGGGAAAAACATTAAAAAGATTGAATCTTCTTGCAAAAAACATTAAAAATATTGAAAATGAAAAATTGAAATTATTAATGTGTTAAAAAATTTGTACTTTCATGGCCACCAAGAAGTTCAACAGCATGAACAAAGCGAGCATGGAGAGTGCTTGTCCATCTCATCCTAGGTGCCCTCATGCTTCTTTTTGCTGGAAGCTTTGGAAGAAACCTTGATCTCATCATCATTGAATATTGATGTGAAGCAGCTTCAGAAGGAGATGTCCCTATCCCATATTGATGATACATATGTTGATAAGATGAAGATAATAACCCATTATTGAACCTTGCAGAAGCATTAGATTGTAGTCTATTATGCCCACCAGAGTTCAAAATTGCCATATGATGATCTAAACCACCACTAGTTAAGTATGCCGAAGGCGGTGTGTGAGGAGAAGTTGAACAACTTGAAGGTGGTGATAGAGGAGAAGGGTAAGAAGGGATTGAGTTGTAGAAACTCATCTTTGCATCTTTTTGAGGATTGTTATTATGACTATTATGGTGTAAAGATGAGAAAGGAAATGAACTGTTGTGATAAACTGGGATGCCCTTTATTGGTCTTAAACCATCCGACACATCCAACAATGAAACCCCTTGATTGATGTGGTTCATTTGTCCACCATTTTGTTGTGGTTGCTGGTGGCGGTTTTCTTGGCGTTGATGGTGGATGTTTTGTGATGGTGTTGATGGTTGCTCATGTGCTCCACCATTGAAACTTCTTCCACCACCTCTTTGAGTGGTTTCAAAGGCTAAATTACTTGTGAAATTTGTCGTCGCCGGATGTGCTAAGGAGAGCTCAGTGTTAGCCTTGGTTGCTCCACAACGGCTTGAAAGATCAAAGGTTGAAGCATTAGGGGGGCTAATATGGAGAGAAAGATCAGGGATTTGCTTTGAAGAGGAATTAGACTCAACAAACATTCCTTCAAAAGGCATTACACTTGAGAAAAATTAAATAATTGGTGATAACTAACCCCGTCAAACTTTTTCAATAATCAAGAATAGGAGGAAGCTTTTAAAGAGAAATCACTAATCCAAAAAATAACGTCTTTGAAAGAAATCAATAAACATGAAAAGGAACCAAATTTGACCAAAAGCTTAAAAACATAGATTCTTGAAGGTTTTTGAGTGAGAAAGGGATATTAGTAAGTCACTTTGGAAATTGCAAAGCCATGAAATAAGAAGACCTTAAAGAAGCAGAGAGAAAAAGAGTTAGAGGGGTGAAAAGAAGCAAAGTAAAGAACAGAGAGCGTAGAAGTGGAAATTCATTTAAGTATCTTTTTATGAGTATTGTTCAAGATTATACTAGATGAGAGAAGTAGAAATGTGGGCTTTAAAGCAAAATTAAACAGAGTGAGTATAAATTAAAGAAAGATAATTTAAAGGGGAAGGAATTTCCAGAAAGGCATGGAAAGTAGGAAGTTTGGTCTGGTTTAATTTTCCTAGAGAGAAGGTATATCTTGGAAAATGACACTAGCAAGTATAACACACGGTCTCAATCTCTCCAGTCAAAACAATGCAAAACAGCAATAAGATACAGTGGAAATGAGAAACATCAAAACAACTTGGTATTATATATATGAACAAAAATTAAATTAAATTGGAAAAACAAAAATAAATTGTGGGTTAGTTTGTTCTTTTATATATTCCTCCCTGATAAAGTTAGGTGAAAAAGATTACATTGTCACCTTTTGATTTTCTTTCCCCATAGAGGTCGGGTTAAAAATTTGTTGACAGATAAAAAAGACTCTATACACAGATTCCTCCCCCCACTCTTTTCTCTGTGTGTGTAATTCACACAATTAGGAACACACTCACACGCATGCATTTTGCACAATTTATTAATAATTCACTGGACAAAATACATTATAAGGAAGATACATCTTTATGTATGCTTGATAAATTGAAATGACAAGTCATGGTAGTTGGAACTAAAACAAAACCATTGGAAATAACAACTGAGAAATGTTATGGAATTGTAAATATGGTCCTTGATGAAGATACTACTGTCACAAACTCACAAACAAGATTCAATATTGACAGAAGTATTTCGCTTGATCCCAAATTAACTCTGGACATACTAAGATGATATGTGAATAAGAGAGGTGATTGAACAAATAATCCAAATTAAAAAGCCAAGATGGCCCAGAAATAGATAATCAGAACGATAGCTTCATGTATTACAAACCTGGCCGAACAACAGCCGCTTAAAGCTTTTTAATGGCACTCAGAATTCCCCTGAGTTTTATACTATCATTAACGGGAGAAAACGAACATTTCAGACACATATTCAAACTCCAAGATCACTAAAATAAGACTAACGCAAACTCCATTTAATCCAAGTTTCGATTTTTGTCAAACCTACGCCTCAAATTCGATCCCACATGGAATCTACAACCGAACACTTGTACCCGCTTTTAAGACATCAATTCTAAAATAATACTCCCTCCGGTCCCTATTTACTGATCAGCGTAGAAAATTTTTTCTTGCCTTTTAATCGATCATTTACTTTTTCAATGCAATATTTTACATTGAATTTTAAAATTTTTAACATTATCAAGTTTTCTTGGCTCTCCTAATATTCTTTAACATCACGGCTTATAAATTTTCTCCTCAAAATGGGCTTAAATTAATTGGTACTAATAAAGACTTTTAAGCTGGCAGACGAGTGTTTCCGTTTATAAAGTTCATTGAAGTTTGAATGTTAAAAATACACCTAATAGTTTTAGAGAGTATAGTGTGATAATAATAAAATAAATACTCTTCCATCCCAATTTGTATGTTCATTTTGATTTTGCACACATTTTTAGAAAATTTCAAATTGATCTCACAAAACCTATTTTTCCTCCATTTTTTCTTACTATATTTGGTAAAAATGGAACCAATAATGGAATTTATTTCAGATAACGGCACATACAATTGGGATTGAGTGGTTATTGTACGACCGCGATCTCATTTTACCAGACCTAGCACTGAATGATACTGCATCGACAATTCGCTCAAGAACCGAGCCGTACTCTATTATTTTTTACCAAGCTCATGTAATTCTCAATTAATTCTCAGCCTTTTATACTACCGGCGATCAAATGACAAGCTCGACCCACTATCTAAAATAATATTGACAATTACCCTAATACCTAGATATTCAACAAAAACACCACAAATTGGGGTTTGGGAGATCGTGGACTTACTTCATGATAAATTATATACGCTTCATAGAAAGAAATTTTTTCATGATAATTTATAAAAAAAGCTCAGAGTTTGCATTATTTTAAGGCACGGGTTCCCGACTTTATTTTTAACCCATGCCACCTAAGAATTCTTAGAAGAAGTAATTCATGTTAATTTAAGAAACGGTTTCCAGATAATGACGGTACCAAGGAATTAGCCTTAACAGTTAGTAAATGATTATTGATACGCTTATTGCCTTTCCTCATTTTGTTGCTCGCTTTTTAACAACATAATCATAATAGTGGGACCAAACGCAACCTTTAAAGCCTACTCATGGCGACTAAATCCCAACTTCAAATTTCTAAGCACTGGTTCGCAATTTTGTTCCACTATCGGCGCACTACTTTCCCACCAATTAACTCTAAATTCGCCATATAAATTAAGATGTTCCTCAATTAATATATGCTCCATACCTTCTCACAGACCATAGCCTCATATCGGGCTCCATTCACCGATTTCAATTCCTTTATCACAGATACGCAATGATCCCGACTCGGGCGAGCAAACCCATCTGACAGACGATTATCGCGAGATAAATTTGTACTTCCGATCTCCTCCTTGTATGATCTAAACTAAAAGAATCGTCAAAAACATAACTTTTAATTTATGCGAATAATACCAAGGAACCGCATGCAAGAGCGCAATAACCAATAGCTTCAGGAATTAAAGAATATCATATCTTCATGTATAAATAAGAATAGCATACAACTAGCCACTAATTTAGTCAATAAATTCTGTAACAGTATATCAATTAGCATATCAGTTACATAGATTACAGTTAGCATATCATTTATATAAGCTAGCTACAATCATTCTTCGACTCTTTTACAAATTTATCTATAAATACAGTTAACCTCACTCGATCAAGGAAGCCCAAACACTTCTCATGTATACAAAGCCCACCCATCCTATTTTTTTTTCTTCTTCATTTACAATGTAACCCACTTCTTCCCCTCCATCCACCCCTCCTCCATCAAACTCCTCTCCTTCGCCTTTCTCATCCTCCAAATATTTTGATATTCAACCTGCCACCCTATACTTGCCCTCTACCGTGCCGCATAATGCAAACATTAAAACTTTTGTCCAAGTTGAACTCTCTTATGAAAATTTCTATGCTTGGAAAAGATTGTTTACTACTTTTCCTGGGGAGAAGCCATTTATATCCGAGTAGTCACCTGTTCCTCATTCAACCGCTGATTTATATCCTTAGTATTCCTTGGATAAAAGCAACAAAACCGCTTCAATCACGGATCAACGTATTACTCTCTTCCTCTATCAAAACATTACTAAATTATGATCGTAGTAAATACAAGATTCGCTGGGGGTAACTCTTGAAAATTATTCCTGTATCATGCCGCAGATCCACTCGAATTCATCTTGTAGTTAAGTTTCAAAATTTCTCCTCGGGTAACTGGAAAATGCTGACTACCTTCAACAACTCCAATTTTTATTCTCGGCTTCACCGTATACAAGCAGATTCGAAAGATCATGATTTGGTATCCCAAACACTTCTGAAGACTACCAAATTTCCTTAGCATGACGCTATATAATGATAAATACCAACAGCCCCCGTCCATCTTTTGTTGCACTTTGTCCTCTTCTACTTAGCCGAGTATTGATCAAGATTTCTACTGTCAGCATTGCTTGAACAAGCACCACATATGGTCATGTATTCACATCAACACACCTCTAATCACATCCCTCACAAACAGTTCACTCCATATAACTTTAAAAACAAGCATACATATTATCACCAATCATGCAAACCACCCTCTAGAAATGCTTATCCACCTAAATCATTCTCCTCAAGATACCCAAGACTCTCTTCCTCCTTCCGTTCAGATGGTATTCTTGGTGTAGCCCCTAGCAATTCTTCTAACAAAGAAATCAAGGTATCGCCAAATTTAGGTCTCTTCAAGTAAACCATACAACATTGAATCAGAAGTCGAGGTTCGACCACGCTTATTACATCACCTCAACCGCATGCTCATTCATCACACGACCCGGTGAATCCTCTTCGGCCAAGCTTGTACTTCGATAATGCTTCAAAGATATATGATCGTAATTTAATTTTTCCCACTATCTCATTCTATACATCGGTAATGCCGAAGTCATGGTCGTAATGGCCGCCTTCTCTCTGCTACTTCACCATTTTTTTCCATTCCAAACACTTCTATTACTCTCTCAAATGTGCTAGTTGTTCCTGAACTCACTCAAAATTTAATCTCCATTTAACAATTATGTGTTAATAATAATTGTATTGTTGTCTTCACCTTCTCGCTTTCAAAGTATGATCGTAACGCAGCATTTCACAATTCTTTTTAGTCCAGTAATCATGGTTCCGTCTATCTGCTATGCTTATTTGCTTCATCATGTCCTACATCCTTAGCCTCAACTGCACGCCACTCTCTGGCCAATTCATCTTCTTCAATTCTAGCTTGTTTGGTTGTGGTCAGCAGTCTTGATTGTTCATCGGCTCATGGCATCGAACCTTGTAACGTATGTCAATCTCGGGTAAACAATCAAAGCTACCATTTGATTCATCACAAATTTCGCTTATTTCTCCTTTCGAAGTTAATTCATTCAGATGTTTGGGAAGCACCTATTTCCTCTCTTTCTGGTTACAAATATTATATCTTATTTTGTCGACGCCAGAGTAGTCGATATTTCGTTTATCCACTCAAACAAAAATCCGACTCATTAACTATTTTTAAACAATTTCATGCTCTCATCCAAAATCAATTCAATTGTTCTATTAAAGTTCTTCAAGCAAAGGCGCGAGAATTTCGAAAACTAGAGCCATATTTAAAAACAAACGGTATAGTTTATCGTTATTCTTTTCTTGCCACTCTGCAACAAAACGTGAGAAAACATCGCTATATTGCGTAAAAATATTTGAATCAAATTATTTGCTTCTATTTATCAAGGCCAATATTTATAATTGTCAGAATAATTCATTTACTAGCTTAGCTTAAATACGACATAATAAATAGAACATTCAATAATAGTAATTGTAATTACTAGTCGGGTTCTCATGATAATAATAAGAATTATACTGCATCGTTGTATCCCATGCATAATCATTATAATAAGAACGGTTAATTATATTATTATACTACCGCTATTACTCCGAGCCTGTGGCGGCACACATACAAAGGACATCGAAGCTATATTTCTGCGGCGAAATGAAACAATAGGCTTGCTAAATCGGTAGTCGACAGAATTACTCAATCTAGAATTTTATATCGAGCACGTGAAATATAATCGATAAACCCGAATTAATTAACTAATCAGTTGAATTAATTTAATAGTTAGTTGAACTCGTTAAGTTACTTATTAATAACTTGTTAGTGTTTAATTTACTTAACGGTTTAATTAAATTAAACAAGTCGGCACATTAACTAAACGAGTTGGGCTATCGGGTTAATTTCAGAACCTCTATGTAAGTGAGGCTTATTAAGTTTTCATAAGATACACAACAAGCTAAACCTTGTCCTCCATGGAAGGATTTTTCGCCCTCCCTCCCTCTTGAGGAGGTTGAAATATCAAGTGCAAAAACGTGATAGTTTTTGCTTTGATTCTTCCATCCAATTTCCCACGTGTTCTAGCAAACCCAAGTCCTGGATTCAACATCTCCTGGTGTGGACCAACTAGAGGCACTATCAATTTGTGGTGCTAGCTGCTGGAATTCAAAGGAGATTTCGTGAAAGAATTGTTGGTGTTTTATTCCGCTACACTATAAGTATTCTGGTATTCACATATTGTATTATATGTTATAGATCTGACTGTAACAATTAAATCTGATCCTGTTATGAATATTTGAATAAGTTTATTCAAG
Organism: Lithospermum erythrorhizon; assembly: GCA_019722365.1. Classification (NCBI taxonomy): domain Eukaryota; kingdom Viridiplantae; phylum Streptophyta; class Magnoliopsida; order Boraginales; family Boraginaceae; genus Lithospermum; species Lithospermum erythrorhizon. The sequence goes on along the minus strand of JADFUC010000643.1, from coordinate 34,198 downwards.
TTATATCATAGAAATCCTTCAAATACGATGTCTAATGCTTCAAGACCAATTACCTTTCTTTTATTGGGTTGAAGCTTTGAACTATACAGTTCAAATAATCAATAAACTTCCTTGTTCTTCCATTAATTTTCAAACGCCTTATTTTTTTCTTTTCAAAAGTGCACCAAATTATACACTCATTAAAACTTTTGGTTGTTTGTGTTATCCTAATATTGTTAAACACACAACTAACAATTTTCAACTCGATCAATACCGTGTATATTTTTTGGTACATCACCTTATCACAAAGGCTTCCGTTGTCTTAATCCTCAAACTGAAAGAGTTATTACCTCTCGCCATGTCATATTTTCTAAACAAGTTTTCGCATATAAATCATTCTCAAGATCTAAACAATTTCCAACAAATTATCAATAATCTTCTGATCCTAGTTCAACAACTTTAATGGAAATATTTAAATTAGCTAGAAATCCTCCTATTTCTTCTCATTCCACCTCATCTCTCATAGTTAATCGACTTAATTCCACCCCTGAATAAGTCATTAAATCATTCTTCAACTCCTATGTCGATTATTCTTCTAACCAACGACTAATTCTGCCCAAGAATATCTCATCTACCATATTACCAAAGTCAATCCCCTTCTACACTTTGTCCTCCAACAACAATTAATCCTCAAACTACTACTTCACCGTATCTTCCAATTATTCTAGCTAACTCTCCCACATAATCTCTCCTTCCGACAACTAATTCCTGTCCGACACTTCTACCTCACATAAACTCTCTCTCAATCTCTTACCAAAGTTCTATCATAAACTCCACCACACCTCTCTCATCGATTCCTAGTATTCGCTTTCAGCCCCAACTGTAACAACCATTCGATGCCCACTCGCGCCAAGCGAATCTCACAAACCTAAAAGTATTCCTCCACCAGAATCATCAATATTCATCTTACACTCTTCCCCTTTGTACACGCCTCAAAATGACACATATGCTTTTCCACATTAAAGTAGAAGGTCACAATGGCTTAATATAATGTCCTAATTACAAACAACACATTTATCCCTTGTTCTTCCACTCCCACTTCCAATATAATTGGTCAGAATGGATCTATCGAAGTCAAACTAAATTATTACGGTTTCTCGATAGATATAAACCTCGTTTAGTCATTAAGATCAAATCAACAAATGGGTATTGATTACGTGAAACTTTCTCCCCCAAAGAATCCTTAAACCGCAATTATTCATATCAAAGCTGGGTTTATTAATCTTGTCACAAAATGCACATGCCACAATTAGACATTAATAATGCCTTCTAAAATGGCACTATCTGCCAATGCATCATGAAACAAACTCCGGGTTTACGACCGGATTATCCGACTCATATATGTCATCTTCAAAATCTCTCTTTCTCCCCCTCGCAAGCATCTACATGCTGTCATCATTTCTTCGCTTTCAAGAATTTCAACACGCAAGTCCGCATCAAATTTCTTTTATTTATCATACAACCAATGCCACTATATACTTCTTACTTTTGTCATTTACATAATAAGAATCCTGGCTTCTTCATTATCTATTCTCACTACTCATTTCAAAAACTCAACTCGCTTTCTATCAACGATTGGGGAAACTTCAATTACTTTCTGTGCTCTCAATCGACTGATCTTCCATTCTTTTTCGTCAAAGAAATACATTGAAAGAGATTCTCAATAAACATGGCAAAGCTAACATGCAAACCTCATTAAACCCCCAAGCACATCAGCATCGATTTCAAATAATCGACGGTTCTCCACTTAACATCCCCAATTTAATATAAACAATTCTAGCAGTTTCACTTAATACCTCCTCTACACACCCTCTAATCTCACTTAAGGCCACAACTCAGATCCCCGCCCAGCAGCCTCCAACACGCTCATCTTCGTGAGTTGTTATCCTTCATATCCCAAAGTGACTATGTCTCACGGACTAACCCCATCAGATTGGATTCTTTTTAAGTCAGCAGCGATTCAGACTTGATCAAGTACCGCCTTCAATTAGACGCCCACGTCAGATATCAGGTATTTTTGGTCAAAATCATCTCAATCCCTCGAAAAGCAATCAACTCAGGGCTGGGATCGTGTAATCGTCAAGTATCGCTGCTTGGGCCCAAGCAGCCTGGCCAAGGTATAACGCCGTGTCAAGTAACTTCGTTATTTAACCCGGCGTCCTCGCTTCTGCCTTTACCGCTTATCATGACAAATATCATGTTCATGATACTTAAATTTCATAATCTCATGACTACAATTAAAACATATCAAGATTGATTATCATTTTCGTGTATGAAAATAACACTTCAAGTACCTTAAAGTTCAAAGATATATCCACTCAGCGACGCCATGATGTCTTCATCACAGTAATATCCAATCTATGCCTATCTTCGCAAAAAGATTGAGGCGGGTAAAAGAGCCAGAGTCAACCAATAGCTTGTAATTGCGAATATCATATCTTCATGTATAAAATTAATAAGATAACTAGCCAATGATGAATAATCAATTTTGTAACAAAAGATCACTCCTAGCATATCACATATAGTAGTAAAATTAGCATATCATTTACATAAAGTTAGCTTACAATCATGCTTGACTTGTATAAATTTACCTATAAATACAAACCTAACCTTGATCAAGTGAGTTCCCTAAACACTTTCACTACATCCATCTTATTATACTATACAAGAGGGCTTGTCTATTATTATTGGGATAATATATTTCATAATTAATAACTCTATAATAAACGCTAAAATGTTTTAATTTAAAGAAGATCGATTTATTCGAAGAAGTGCCCTACAAATCACTGTCTTGCTTCCTAAAATAAATAGGGGCAATTTTGGGGAGGTCCGTGTTTGATTCAACTGATGACATGTTATTATCCTAAAATGCATTATGCTTACATTTTCTCCAAAGGTCGCCTATCTAATTGCTTACAAAAGCAAAGATAAATCACGTACTTTCTGTAAAGTAATATCAATCATGTTACGTCCTCCATCTTTCTTTTTCTGCTTTTTGCATGGAGGAATATTTTTGATATCTGTCTTTTCTAGTGCAATGATATCAAAGCATAATAATACTTCTCCACTAAACATAAATGTGTATACATACATGTGGCAAATTCAATATTATTTTTCTTTTTTTAAGAAGCAAACTTGAGATCCGACATGATCTTAGGATGCAAATAAACCAACGAATCGTTGGACTATTGGGTATATTATTGATTGAATTATGTGCACACATGTCGTTTATACCAACACTAGGGTCTAGATAAGAAGTTTTTGCTTATGATTCTTGATTATTCTCAGTAAAGCCAAGTATGATTGGTTATAAGTCAATATCTCAGAATGAACTAGTTTGCTAGAGTGGCCTCACATGCATACGACCTTAATTTTTCCATTTTTTTTTAATGATTTCATGATATATATATACTCCCTGCAAGGTTGCAATCAATTAATTAATTATATACTAAAATATTTATTTTGTTACTCAACATAGAAATGCATGTATTATGTACAAATAGCTAATATATAGAAAAATATTGTGATAATCCCATAAATAAATGGGTTGGTCCAGAACCGGTCCAACAAGATTGGGCCCTTCGAAGATGGATCTGGTCAAGAACAAAGCACCAAATAAATGGACCTGGACCACATGAGTGGGCCAGAATGCAGAAGCCCAAATCAAATGGGTCGACCTATCCAGCTCGGTAAAGAGAGGAGAGCCGTTGAAGACTAACGGCAAGGTTCGGCTCAATTAAGGTGACAATTAAGATCATAATTACACGACCCCTTAATGAGCCACAAATCATTAATCGACAATAAAGGAGCCATCAAGGCTCGACCAAAGTAACGGTCCAAGAAGACTATAAAAGGTAAACCTTGAGGAAAAATCAAGTAAGTGTTAGACTATATGATAACCTTAGACTATATGATAACCTTAGAGGGGGGTGAATAAGGTTGAAGACGTCGTTGACCGTTTTTTGCCTTGTAAAAACATTAATACAAATTTTACCAAAAATGATACTTTAGCAATTTGTAAAACAAATGCGAAATAGGATAAAGTAATGTTAACACCCTCTTTAAACAATATTTGATTTGATATATGAAAGGCAATTACAAATGTATATCAATCAAATAACACGATTCAATCGATGCGGAAGATAAACAACTTACTTTAAAAAGCAAATCAAATACACAAATAGAAACTTAGATAATCTTTACTTTATAATAGAATCCTAGTAATTTTTGCATATAAATAATATGAACAATAAGTAAAGAGTAGAGAAAGAATCTGCTTCAGGTTTTTAGCGAGCAGTGAGCAGTGCTCGGCCCTCGGCTTTTCGACCTAGATTTGGAAATGTAACCTCGTATATATTATCCGGCGTTGATGACTCGTGGCGTACAAGCGAGCAACTCAATAAATACCGTCTACAACATTGAACCTTTAGGCTACGCTACAGGCGACAGCTCGAGAACCCCTCGGCGACCTCGAGGCTTAGAGCATTTAGATCTAGAACAGCGAAAAACCTTTTAAGCTACCAGCTCGGCGATTAGCAATCTCTGTCAATCTACGCAATCGATTTCACCTCGAGTAAGAAGACTACTCGTGAACATGTGCTATTCTTTTCCACAAGAAAAGTTTTACTCTTTTACAAGATAATCCCTAAATGGATTTGGTAAGAGTATTATAAATTGAGCTCAATGTAGCTACTTAATGAGTAAATGAAGTTGAAGCTTGTTTGAATCTCCTTTTTCAGTAGATATAAACTTGATGAAGCTTGTTTTCTCACTTGAGCAATTCAACAAACACGTTGAATCAACCATGCTTCTGATCTCTATATATAAAACTTAAGCACAATTCTAGTCTAAGGTCTAGAAGATAATCAAAATTGAAGCTTATTCTAGGAGAGATTTGATACTAAAATTAGAGATTGGCCTTAGAAAATGTTTAACAAATGTAGGAGAAGGCTTAAGAAGAATTGGGTTTGAGTGGGGTTTAAATGGTGTAATATTGAAGATCAAACTCTCAAAATGGGCAAATTCGATTGTCGGCTCGCCCAAGTAAGTTGCTTTTGATCACCAAATTTTATTTTAGAAAGCGAAACTCTTCGATTCTTTCTACTTGAAACGATCGTCGGAGAGTTTTTAGGCCGGACAGCCGGATCACTTGGTTGCATAGGAACTCCCACGTTTTGAATGAGGCGTGTCAAAGTTCAACTTGGAAGATTTGTGATCTGACACTACTACAGCAGGACGGATCATCACATTGTAATGTTATATTTTTAGCTAAGAAATTACTTGAAGCTTGGATAGCGCTTTTGAGTGGTTAAACTAAAGTTATGATATCTTAGCTTAAATAGTCTTTATAAGCGCCATTTAAGTCCAGTCCTTAAATAACACACCGTTTAAATAAAATACTTGGAAGTTGGATGTAAGTTCTTTATTTAAAATAAAATAAAAATGATTTAATAAGAAAATAAACTAAAAACCCTAAATCCGCAAACATAAAAATGTTTATTTCCTTTGAGTATTCTTGATTTGAAGTAGGAACGGATATAATATCTATGAGATGATAAGTCATTGTGGTTTACTTTTCTATAACATCACAATTCATAGGATCATATTATGAGAAAGTATTTAAAGTTAAAAATGTAACTTATGCAAATTATTTGGGATGAAAGTATTATTTTTTAATTATTATTCAGAACCAAACTGCAACATGATTACACTTTGGGAACTAAATTAAAAATTATTTCTAGCTTTTACTTCACCATTAATGACTCCATCAATTTATGAATCAAAGTAAAACTAGTGTGCAACTCAACAACTATTCAAGACCAAATAGCAATCAATTTAATTACACTTTCGATAACTAAATTATGAATTTCATCTACCACTCTAACGAAATTATTGTTACACGGGATGTTAAACTGGATGTCTTTGGGCTGTTATTCAATGTTATTAAATCCAGCAAGGTGTTATTTATGTGTTAAAATTCAACATGGTGTTAAATCTGAAAAAGGAAGTCAAAGTGATAATAACTTTGGGATTTGAAGATACCGCAGCAGTATGATCTTAACGTAATTAACAATAATTATGGTATCATCAATTACACTAATTACTAAGATCTATCATGATTGATCTCCACTAATTTAGATATGACAATAACAGAAAGAATAAATTGTGGAAATAAACAAAAACTTGCAGGAATTTTATCGCAGTTGCATCACCGTTGTGAGGAAACTAATGCGATGCATTTACTTAGGATCCACTAATAATCACGAGGAAGAATTGCTAATAAGCTCAAATATCCTAGAAACAAGATACTATATCTCAATTGAGTGTTTTCTCATAGACATGAAAACTCTAATTACAAATCTCTCGTAATATTTTTCTTTTCTTGGTCTCGTAAGATATGTCTACATTTTAATCTCACATGTTTTGGGGTTGTGATATGTTACACACAAATACTACGCCCAAGAAGATGATGATGTTTTATAGGTTTCACTAATCAATATAAAAAAATTACTTTCTCTTCAAGAAAAAGTCACGTAATTACTTGCAATGAATAGTAATTAATTATTCCCCCAAAGAAAAGTCTCGAATAGGTAATAAGCTTTCTTTTCTTGTTCCCCAATTAGTTCTTTAAGTGCAATGCTTAGCGTAATATGGTCTCTTCGCTGTGTTTAGGATTCACCACGTTTAACAATCTCTCCCACTTGAAGACTAAACAACGGTCTTGATCTCGATATCCATGACTCATACGAGTTAAGTACGTCCCAGCTCTCCCGGCTTAGGCTGAAACCTAACTTCTGATGACATTTTCACCAATCCAAGTACAATCTTGAATGTCATCAACTTGACTATCGAAGAGACATAGCAAAATCCTTTGCCCTGTTGGAATTTCCAGCACATTCAAACAACACCGTGCTTTCTCTCTTTTTACGGATATTGATCTTCTCGAGGTATCTTTACTGCAGTCTTACTCGTCTTCTTGAGGTACCTTGGGAAATCCTCGAGCGATTGGCCATTAATGAATCTACTGCTTCTTTCCCTCGGACAACTCCGCTTAATCGATTCATTAATTATTTTTTCGATTAGCTAAATCTTAAGAAGTTGGAGCCCTCTTTACTGCGCGCTTTTGAAACCATATTAGGTAACCCGTGATGATAACTTCTGACACGCCGCCGGTTGCATGCAATGGTAATGGGAGCTTCGAGGTATCTCGCGTACTTGACCTAGGACTTTAAACAAATGTTTCTATAGCCAAGAAACTCCATACATCCACGACAATCATTTCTACCACTAGAGAAACTGCAAAAGCCGATTTCCAGCCCATGGGTTTTGTCACGATCTCCACATGAGAGTTCTTCTAGCCATTCCTACAAGCGATCTACTATACTTGTTGTGAATCCTTTTGGAAGACTCTGAGTCTCCCATCGTGACACACTTTTAACAATCTTACCACTTTGAAAAACACCGGCAATGAATCCACTAGACTTATTTTGTGGCCTTCATCATATCTTTCACGTGCGGAAGTGAATCACGCAGCAAAATCTAGCTTTGAACTGTGCTTCATTAAGTATCACTCGCCGTGACCTCGGCTTGATCGATGAATCCACATGATTCTAAGTTGTACTTGAAATCCGTTCTAAAAGCGAGATTAGTCCGTGGTCACGGGCAACAAATCTAATCCTCGATGCTTTACATATCTGACGTTTAGATAAACCCTCAAAACTTCGCGTCACCCGTGTCTACCAAATTTTTCTCCGAGGAATCTTTCGTGTTCTCGATGGCCGCTGACAAGATATTTAAGCGATAACTTGTGTTGTGCGGTCAACGTGCATGCAAAATCTCTAAGGACGCTGTCTTGAGGCGAACTTTTTCAAGAAATCGGCCGACAACATAAGATTGCTCTAAGATCAAATCAGAGACAATTCCATCTTCCACCACGTGATAGTCCGACTGGCATTTGGCGCCTTGTATAACACCATTCTTTCAGACAGTCATACAACATTCTGAATAGTTTTCACGATCGTACTTGGCAGCTAAGTACAATTGTTACAAATCCTACATCGTTATTGGCAGCCTCGCTTAATTGACAATAGCTTCGGATCGCGCCAGGATACCTGATGACACGATGCTAATCGAAGTGATGCTCAGCAATTTGACTGGTATAAATCCAGTGCAGTTGCTGAATCTGTCATGATTGATCTCGTAATTGATTTCTGCAGTTCGCATGATGTGAGAATACAGCTTTGTGAATCCACTAATAATCACCGTAATAATTGTTACGTGACTTGACCCAATCTGATACACCACTGCTTGATTGATGTGCTAATACACTCAAATATCTAGAAACAAGATATCCACCGATTGGATTTTTTTAAGCATGAAGCATGAAAGCCGCCGATTATAAGTCTCTTAGAATATTTTTCTTTCGAGTCTCTGTAAATCTCTCTATTTTAATCCTCAACTTTGGTGGTGATATTCGTAAATACAAAATACTACACAAGGAAGATAGTATTTATAGGTTTCACTAACCAATCAAAAAGAATTATTTTCTCTTCAAGAAAAAGTAAATGCTTAATTCTTTGCAGTAGTAATTAATTATTTTCAGAAATATCTCAAATAGTTAATAACTTACCTTTTCTTGTTCCACTAATTAGTTTCTTAAGTGCAAAGTAGCACACAAGTATCCCCGATCTCTTCCACGTGTGTTTAGGATTACACGTTTACGGTCTTCCGAAAATAAAGTTGTCCCTTTGTTTTTAAAAAATGACTTTTCTACCCAAATAATTATCCAAAATTATTTTTTGTTTTTAAATCGATATTTTTTTATTTTGAATCATAAATAGGCGTAGGTTTGTATCATTTGGATATCGAAAAAAATTTGCGATGGAGTTATGTAGATGAAAGAGAATGTAAAATTTTTTATGAATGTTTAGTTGTTGTAGCGTTGGTAGATATTGGGGTGTTAAATTATGAAAGAAATAGAATAATCTGATGTGGTAAGAGAGAAGGTGTAATTTGCATATGAACTTGATGACACATATATACATGAAATAAATGCAAACAGGAGGGCATTTGTGGATAAAAGTGTAGATGGGACAGAACAGAGGGTAATTTCAGTAGTTCATCCGTTTTGAAGTGCAAGAATTAAGAATATAATGAAATCGAAAGACCACCACCCACCCAGAAGGAATGTAACATTATTATTGAAGAGTGGATGCATACCCTCATCAATTATTTATACCGACATGTCGTATAACCTCAACTACTCCTCCAGACGAACCATTACTAAGAGCGTTGGTTTTCAGATGGCTGGGACCTTATCGATGACCTAAATTTATTTAATTTTGCTCGCTCTTGCATTAATATTTGTATATTGTATGAATTGATAACATCAAGTACAGAGCAACTTTTAATTAGAGGCACATATGTGTAAGATGCCTTGAGTAGTTATTATAGTAATAAAACTGGAGTATAAGCAAAAGTCGGCCCCCTTACCCACATTCCATGTCGCCTTTACATTAATGAGAGTGTATAGTCACATCCTATGGAAAAAGTTATGATACATATGTTGAAATGGTTATGCACGATGGTGTACATGTTATTAGTCGGGGCTAGTGGACATAATGGGCAGTAGTCCAGGAAGTATGGCTTCAGTGAGTAAGGTTAGCGGGATGTTGTGGTATTTATCGCATAGATTTGTTGTGTGGAGTTCATTTCCTCACAGATAGCATAAATATAAGGATTGGTTTATGAAGAATTAATTATCACGATTCTGTCTATCTGGGATAGGACCCTTAGGATTGAGGGTTTGACCTTTTTTGATGTACATATTATTAGTCATTTAACATTACTCATAACTAATGCAAATATTAATCACAATTCTCATTTATTGTTCATAAAATAAATGCGGATTGCTAGGCATGTGCGTCATCTCTGCAAAACTATAATAGGAAATTTGGAAAAAATTAAAAATTGATAAAATGATATTTTAAGCTTCACTTAAAAAATAACTTATTGCAAAAAATTTGCGCCTGGCTCAATTTGTGCAAGCTCACTATATTATTTATCTTTTTCTTTTTCATTATTGAAAATCTTAAAATACTAAATTTTTATATTTTTGGGCGAATAATAGGAAAATTGTTAAAATGCATAAAAAATTTCTTTCTAAAATAAGAAAAAGTAATGAGTGCTTAGAATGTATTTTAGAAATTTTTTTAGGAAAGCTAATATAAATGCTCTTACTCATTCAATGTACAATATTACTCACGTCGAATAGAGATGTCATATCGGGCTGGTATTCACCTTGCATAAACTTATGCAAGTTTATGCGCAATAACTCATATTCTGTATAGATATTGTATTATTTGCCCCAATTTTAAATGCTTTATACATTCATTTTTTTTATAAGCAAAAGGTAAGGTTGGGAATAACCCCAGTTGGTTGTCCCTTTAGGGAACTAACTGTCCAAAAATATTCGTTTAGTGCTTGGTATAAAAGCCTAAGTTGCTCACCTGAAATTGTACAAATGATCTCAGATAATATGTATATACAAGTTGCATTTTCGTCCATCTAAATGTAAGATCTACGCAATTGGTTTTGATATTGGTCGAAAAGGTGCACTTTAGTCCCTCTTTTGAAGAAGACGTTATATTTTGAACGAAAGAACGACTAAAGTGCATATTTTCGACCAATATGAGGGAATAAAGTGCAAATTTTTTTTTCCAATATGAGATAAATGATAAGTGTTAAAAATTATATTTTGGCCTGAAATTGTGTTGCACTCGTGTCTTAAAATCAAAATTTAATGCCTCCGTCAAAAGAGGGACTAAAGTGGACCTTTTTTTAATCAATATCAGGACTATTTGGGCATACCGCATATTTAGAGGGAAAAGTGAACTTGCACATATTATATGGGATCATTTTGACAATTAACTAACCTGGGCACTAACACACACTAATATAATGGTAATTAAGTTTATGAAGCCACCAATCAACATTATAAGTCCATATATTGATCCTATAATACTACCACAAATATAATATGGGGGATTCTATGCTTTCAGTGGATTTCGAACCTCGACTTGACAACTTCTATTACATTCATTTGTGTTGGAAGTGTCGACTAATTAATAAGACTATGTAAGTCTTCTCATATCAAATCGAACCAAGTGACTCCCTCAATCTAATTGATTTTCACAATCACTTTTATTTCATGTTTTAATAAATATAAAATCAATATCATTTTATTTTTTCATAATATTAATTTCTTTGAATTATTTTTAAAGTGTGTTGCTCTTGGGATATGACATTTTCATTCCACTTTATGTTAGCTCATCTCTTCTCTTGTGTTAAAAACTCATAAATTTTTCGTAATATAATGAAAATGTAATCATGATCAAAACTTCGTATTTTATAGATAGTGTGAAAAATTGTCTAACTTTTGTTGAGAATTGAAAATATTTAAAAGGACATACCATAGATGAAAGAAAAAGAAGTCCAATTATGTTGGCCACTTGATGTCGAAATCCATTAGAGTACAGTTAAAATCAATTATTATGTTTTTTAATTCTTTTTATTTTTGTACCCATCATTTATGCTTGAAAGAAGTTGAGGAGTGAACTTAAACAGCCTAACGTAAAATGCATTTTGAAATATAGTTCAATAAACATGGTGTGCTAGTGGTTATGTTGGCCCAAATTCATACAAGTTCTATGCTCTAGTCCAATCCACCCAGAGGATGCAATGTATGTGTACGCGAGAAAGATCGATGAAGAGTACAAACACCATAATATCCAAGAGGTTTAATTTTTTAAAAGCATTAGTAATGGTAAATGCAAGCATACAAATAATAAGCTTTCCCCACAAAAGGAAAGATTAATTAATGAAATCAAAAGGTAGAAATTTAATAAATAAAATGAAAATATCAATGAAATTAAATTGGAATAACTAGAATGTAAAATATAGTACTCCATCCAATTCTTTTTAAATAAACTTTCTAGTTATTTCTAGTACTCCATTCAAAAAGCAAAATTTATGCACATTGAACGTTTAAAAATGATCAAAGGGAAGTATTATGCATGATGGCCTTAAGTTTAAAAATACATTGAAAATAGTACAGTATAAAAAGTGTTATGAATATATAATCATAAAAGGCATATGGAGATACTAAAGTACCTTGAAACATAACATGATCTATATTTCCTTTGTCTATATTTATTTAATTATTTAGAAAAATATTTTATTAAGAATAATAATTAATTGTATAATTTTTAAGAAGATAGAAAAATTATCAATCAATAGAAAAAATTATTAGCAGACAATTAATAAATGAAATAATTAATTATAATGTGAAGAGAATTTTTTACTATTTAATCAGTTAAATTGATACAAAAAGAATAGAATGATAAAAGGAATATTAATTGAATGGAAGAGAGTTCTTAGTACGTCATGATATTGGTTTTCTTTTTACCCGGAAAAAAAAGCATGATATTGGTCCATAAACATCTATGAGCTAGCATTCCAAACGTTGACACTTGGACGAAGTCTGAAATGTATGAATCCTAGATGACCCATTCCTCGAAAAAAGAGCAATAAATGCAAAGGAGCAGAAGGTTACAGGACTTTTTTGGCAGAACAGAAACGATGGATGTGAGAGGATTATAGATAGCAGTAAATCATTTTGTAATCGATTGCTTTATGATTGAAGGAGAGAGAGAAACGTAGAAATACCGAGTAAAACAAACTCATGAAAAGGCAAGAAAAAATATTTTAGTACCCTGTTTGGTTTTCAAGACGGAAAGAGGATAAAGAAATTTAATAATACTCCTTCCTATATTTAATATAAATAAATGATTGTATTAAAATTGGAAACTTTATTCATTTATGAAAAATATTTGATTTCATTAATTAAGGTTATATTTGAAACATGTAGTATAAAATAGGTTAAATGACTTATATTATGAATAAAATAAAAAGTGATTAAGCGACTTATATTAAGTATAGGAGGGAATACTTCATAGGTGAAGTTAACAAACATCATATGGTTAAATGAAAAAGGATAAGTTTGAAAATAACTTATTTAAATGGCATATCTCTTAAATAGTCTTAATAAAGATATATTAAGATATTGATGATCATGAACATAGTCAAAGTTTAAAAATTAAGTTGAGTTACCTAAAAGACAAATTTCAATTACTAAGTTAAACTATCAACTTAAATTACTACCAAAGTAATGATTAATATGTATCACTTCAAAGTTTAAAATATATACATATTTAGATACAACGTACGTTCTTATGTATGTGTCAAAATTTTGAATCTCTACAAAATCTATTTAAATGGAAATAATTAAGAGTCGATTAATTCACATTGTTAAGTAATTACTCAAATCTTCCGATTTTATGATAATGATGATGGTAGTATACATTTTCAATCAATAATTGTTCTATTTCGATAACTAATCAAGTTATTTAGTCTATACTTTAAAACAATAAAAATATCGTTTACATATAGTGATTACTCAAACACATCTTTTATTTTCTTGAGGACCTAATTCTAAATATAAGAAGAGATTAGCACCGTAATTATAAAAGTTTCTAATCATCAACCATATAGAATACTCCGTATTACTTGAAAAACCATACCACGAAATTTATTTTATTGTTAGATTGCGGATTATACGATCTCCTTATCCAAAGCAGACATAAGTTTTTTTAAGTTTTTTTAGAGGATTGTGGCATGTTAAATGTATTATTATCTCTCAATAAATTCCATGCCAAACACAGGATTAAATTTTTTTTTAACATCAAGCTTTACTGCCTCCACTTTTTATATTGACAAAGTTCAAGATGGGGTTGTGGGGTGGGGTGGGGTGTCTGACCAGTCTGCCATCATAAGGCTATGATGGCACTATGATGAGAGAATAGAATTGTGGTTTCTTTTCAGTTGTATTAATTGACAATCCACTGCCCTAGGTGAAGATGTGCATTTACATGTTGTATTCTAAATGCATGTATAGGAAACAGAGAAAGAGAGAAGGGGGATAATGGAGGTATGAGCTTTCACATCTTTTGTTTGGTATGAGAAAGATGAGGGCCTTTCATACCCTTTATGAGATGAGACTGACATTGTCCTTCAACAAAGACGCTGACCTCTTTGTCTGCCCCCGCTTTTAAAGCGCACCCTTTGGGTAGTTGTTGAACGCAATAGTGCCCGTAGTAATTGTAATTTCACCCCATACTTTCATTCCATTATTTATTCATTTAGGGTTGTTAATGGAGCAGCTAATTCATTACCAGTTCGGTATTCGACCCAAAAAATTAATTCTTTTATATGTTAGATTGAATATCGACTGGCACTCTAATATAAAGTATTGCTCTCTTTTAAGATAAATGGATGATTACTTGATTTGATAAAGTACATAGACCCTATACCCGTTAAAACGTGACTCATATTTGTACATTTTATGTATAAATTGAACCATATATGTGCTCGATATTTGGCCAATAAGACGTAGTCGATACCGTCCAATTGACATCCGGGTTGGAATCAGGTAAAAAAAATTGCTCGATGCCCTAAACAACGCGGTATACTTATCCGATTCAATGAAATGTATACCTAATCGAGTTAATCAATAAAGCTCGAACTCGATTCAATAATGTTATTCTCATTTACTATTTATGAAGTATGGATAATGTTTTAATTGGTTATGCAGTATTTTCAATTGGTTGTGAGTGTATACAGGGTTATTCATTTTATTAAAGTAACAAAAGAGATTGAAAAATGAAATGGATTAGGTGGTCATTAGGATCTTAGGCTTAATTTAAACAGCAACGAAAAAAATATCATATGATTATGTGCAATGAGTTGATTTGTGATCATGTGGATGCTCTTAAATGAGGACTAATAAGTTGATCAACTAACCAACTATATGATCATATATACCTCATACGAGGGTTCATTTTGGAAATTCAACTAATCATATTGTGATTCTTACTTAGAACTTGAGTTGGGTATATGATAAATTAAGCAATAAAGAGACCTCACACAAATTTTATTTAAAGAAAAATGATGAGGCAATCATGCAGATGTATTAACATGAGTTAATTGTAAATTTGGTTATAGATAGTGAAATGAAGTTGTATTTTTGTTGCGATAATTGAAATATTAGGTTTAGTCGCAAAGTGATTATGTGCATGACCTTAGGATTGGGGACAAATCGCCTGGAAATATAATTTTAAGATACTAAATACATACGTTTGATACATTCAGGAATGGCTTCAGGCAATTAAAACTGCAGAGGCAATTGGCAATTGCTCTACGAGATGCTTAGATACCCAACTTATTACTCGCAATGCTTTCCTCCGTCTACTTTAATTGTCGTTTGACTTTTTTGAAATTAAACTTTGACCATTAATTATTCCTTATTCTAAAAATATAAAATTTATATAATTGGATTCGTCTTTTAAAATACTTTCATTATATTAATTTTTTAATTTTTTAATAATATAGATAAAAATAGTGAAAGATTAAAGATTTATCTCGATATGTAGAAAAGTCAATTAAAATGGATTGCGAGAGAGAGCATAAACTGGTAAAACAGGAAAAAAATCTTCTACCTCCTCTTAGTGCCTCCCTACATGGTTTCGGCTTTAAAATATTATAAATGCGTGTATAAAAGGGCATTCATGGGTAGTTATGATATAGCCCATTGATAAATGATGTAAAGAATTTAGAAACGTGGAGAGGCGTGGAGGGAAGGCAGAAAGAAAGCGGCGAGAGGATACTTTCGAATAAAACACCTAATAAAGAAACATGAAATGTAATTTTATGTAAAGTAGTTCTCGAAACTCGTAAGCATAATTATACTCTGTATACGGAGTATATAATTTTCGTTGCGGCATCAAAGTCATACAATCATGTGAGTATGTGACCAGCATTAATACCTCTAAGAAGATTAATTTGTAGTACTAAAACGACTTTGAATTTGACTGATGATGTTCCCTTTTTTGTAGTACACGAATTTATGTAGTACTCCATAATTGAAATTGGTAAACGAAGTTGAACACATGCATAATAGGGTCACCAAGGCCATCTTATTAAATGTCAAACAGTAATAATAAGAGGATGTTGGAGAAAATTCAGAAAAGGCCGAATGAAATGAGATTATGAATTTTGAAGTCTTATTAGCTTGGTTCATTAATTTTTATTGGAAACATCAATCTGAGCAACGGTGGAGACCAATTTGACGATATTATTTCTCTCTCCATTCTCATAGTTGTTGAGCTGGATGGTTTCAAGTTTTAATTACTTATTAGGTTTTTTCTTTTCTTTTCGATCTTATGCCTTATGGTACAATATCGGAGTGTAGTTGATACTTTGCTAAGTAGGGAATTTTTCCAACATTCCTTTCGAGCCTGTCTTTCATCATTTTATTAGACTTGTAACATATGTCAAAGTTATTAAGCGCATAGCTAATTATGATAATTATATATGGTAACCTGATACTGTTTAGCTTATTACAAATTTTAAATATTTCACTCAATAAATATAGGCGAATTCCCATTTGTAGAGTCATAATTTAAATTAATCATTTCTGATTTTCGTCCCTATATTTAGTTTTTGACTTTTCCCAAGATAGTGTATTTAAGAAACAAAACCACCTCAAATACGTCGTTCAGGTTAATTTAGATAATAATAGTCGTATAATTTATTTGAACTTGAATTACATTTATGATTTAGTAGTAGTAGCAGGGGATACTTGAAATAAGTTCTATCGTTAAGTTGGTTGTTAACTCGATTCGTTTAGTGAGCCTGGCTTGTATGTGACTTTACAAACTTAAGGGCTGGTCTTACATTCTCATACTTGACACAACACAAAAATCTTCTCCTTCTTATTGCGAGTTTCGGCCGAGACAGCTGCAACCAAACAAGAAAATTTTCCTCCGTTTCACATCACTTTGTTGATTATTTAAGATCCTCGAAGTTGGTTACAAAGCTTTCCGTCACGCTTTTCCTACAAATTTGAGGTATGAAGTTGGAGTTTCGGTTGATTTTAAACATTTGACTTTTGTTGACTTTTGGTATAAATTGAATTGATTGTGTTTAAGTTTGTTATGGGTAGTATGATGAATATAAGTAGTTAATTCATGATTTAAGATGTTGTTTGAGGTTTATGGTGATAGGTTGACTTTTTCCTAGGTTAGTTGACTTTTGATGTTTGACTTTTTATAAGACTTTTAAATGTGTAGGGGTTAATTTGGGACCTTATTGTAGTTGTTGTAAGGTTAGAATTGTGATTTATAATCGATTAGAGGGGGTTAGGTTGAGAAAGTGTGATTGGTAAGTTGAGTAGTAATTGAGATTTTGGAGTATAGGTTGTTATTTATGGACTTGAGGGTTAAATAAGATGACTTATAAGTTGATTTGAAATGTTAAAGTGATAAGGTGGAAATTTTTAGAGGGGAGGAGGGGGAGGAGGCGGTGGGTTGTAATGCGGCAGGGGTTGTTATTTCGTTGTCTTATTAGGTTGTTTTAGACCGTTTAGCAATCGTTCCACCCAGAGTTGTGTCTTGTCTTAGAAACGCGAAGTATAGTAGTAGGTTTTGATTGTACTTTCCGGGTGTTTTTGTTAGGCGTTGATCGTGGGAAGGGGCAGTTACCGTGATTGTGATTTCGCGAGGATTTTGTGGTAGCTAGCAGAGGTGAGTACTTATCTCACGGGTGCTACATTACGTACTTACTTTAAATTGTGTGAAACATGTCATTGTGGTATGATTATGTGAGAATAGTATACATGTCATTGTTGTATGATTATGTGTGATTCATTTGTGTGAGCCATGATATGATTATGTGATTGTATTTTACGTGGCGTTGAGGAATTTGCTTGGTAAGTAATAGCTTGAACTCTCAACTTACGTTTCTTGTGTTCTGTGGCCTTGTCGGCATTTCTGTGTTCCGTGGCCTTGTCGGCACTTCTGTATTTCTGTGGCCTTGCCGGCGGTTCTGATTGATTTTTGATTGTGAGACGTTTTAGCTGTGTGCTTTGATATTGTTTGGGAATAGAGTAGTTGAATTCTTTGGGACGTGTTGGTTGGAGGATTATGCGTGACTTTGGTGGCTTTAAGTATTAGATATGACGTTTTATAGTTGGGATGATTAGGGGTTAGGTGACTCTCCTTCCTTGCCCAAGGGATATGTGGCGATATTGGCCTTATACTTCGGTATAAAAGTGCGGTTTGACCTTATACTTGATTATAAAATGAGTGATTATCTATGACCTCTTTCTTTGTGTGTGCATTATTGGTGTTGGCATACTACGGTATAGGCGGTGTTTATTGCGGTGGTGTTCTTGCCCGGTAGACGGATTGAGCATATGCGCATTAGAGGCTGGTATAGTTGTGGAGATATGAGAGATAGATGGTTTGATGACTAGAGTTATAGTCGTTGTTGAGTCTCTGTGATTTTATTCTGGGTGATTGTGTGCCTTATTGAGACTTTGTATTATATCTTGACATGTTATGCCTGAGACCTTCTTTGAAATTTTATGATATGGCCTTATTAGGTAGTCCTGGGTATATACATATTTATTCATATTTGACTTCACATATCTATTGTGATCTCGTTTTGTTGTGTTGTCAACCGTTTAGAATTGTTATGTATTTTATTTTCAGACTTTAATCTTGTCGGCAATTATTTTGTATTCGGAATCGGTATTTACTCGGTTTAGCCTTCTTAGGCATTCTGTCTTTTTTGAGATATTTGTATATATATATAGAGTTGGTTGGTTCGATGCTCGCGCATTAGTTGTAAATTTTAAAAACTATTATTTTTTTTTCCTAGGATTTTAATGGTAAATCAGAATTTTTGGATAAAAGCAGCGTAGTTCTTTTAAAGGCGAGTGGGTAAAATCGGTGTAATTCAGCTACGATTGAGTTATAATGATTACGGCACCGGGCGGCCGACTGGGCCGAGGTAGTTACAAAACCGCTCAAATTGCCTAAGTTAACCTAACCCGAACTATTAGAGCACTTTGAAAAGTATTTGATTTGATTTTGGTTTTATTTTTTTTAAATTTTCTATTTAGTGTTCGGTTTAGTTTTTGTTTGATATTTTGTTGAACCTAAAAAATGAGCCGAACAGACAGACTATAACTTGAATGAATATTTTAAATAGATATATAATAATATATTAAAAATGTAAAACAATAATAGTATATATAGATATGAAAATAGGATTAACCATATCGATCTTTTCACAATTGCCTACATGTGTTCTAGATCTCTTAGTTATTTTTGGTAGATACTATGAAATAATAGACCGAACAAAATATAGTAAGATAAATTATTGTTGTCTTTAACAAAATATTCTTAAGCATATTTAATATTCCGGGAATCTAAAAACCGTCCAAAACGAATAAAAAAACCGTCAAATCGAATCACATGATTTATAGATACAAAAATTCGATTGTGGTTTTGATTTTTCAAAAATCGGTTATGTTGGTGAATTTGAAAATCAACCAAACAAAGGCCAAATATTTTATAAGATCGAAACACTTCATGTTTATGATTTAGCATTCCTGAAAACATACAATCATGGATAAAAATTTCTAAACGTTTTCTACGAAACATCCGAAATGTTTCTATCTTTGAATTAATAGAAACGAAATGTTAATGTAATTCCGAAATTAAGAGATAAATATTGAAGATACTTGTATATGATTTTGAGATTAAGTAGATTGAATTTTTTTTATTTTGAGAATATATCTTCTACTAGATAGAAGTCTCCTTATATTGTGACTTTCCAAGGGTATCGACGGATAAGATATTCTGATTAATACATTAACCTCTGTTTAGAGTTAACTTTTAGACAATTTTTCAAATAATACTAATAATTATGAAAATATTTTATTTAAAAGTACAAATTTCATTAAAACTTTATTTGAAGCATTTTAAATTACATAATTGATTTCAAAATATTTTCTTTTATTTTTATTTAGTTAATGAGATTGAATATTTATATTTGTTATAATAACTGTGTTTAAACAAATATCTTTTAGTATATACTAGTCTCCAAAATTTACATTGTTTCTTAAATATTTCTAAGATATTTTCGAAACATTTCTTATTTATAACATTCCGAAACTATATCCGAAAGAGAAACTCTGAACCATGCTTACAACGTCCAATTACAAAAATTATTGAAAAAATATTCTTGCATCAACCACAATAGTCCACCACCAAACTTACACTTAATGTGATCTATACGTGGCTAACGAACCGGGCCCCACCGGGCCATCCAACGGCCCGCCCCACTTATTTGGTTCAAATTCGTGTAAGCTAGGAACCATTGTATCAAATTGACGATTTGTTAATATGTGTATACTAATTAATAGTGTTATTTAGTTTCAAATAATATATAAATAAAAGCATTAAATTGAATAATATATTATCCTTTATAATAAAGTATATTTGTAATTAAAGACTATTTCAGGAAATAATTAAAATGATTCTATTTAAATCATGAAAGTTATTTATTCCAATAATATATTATCCTTCAAATAATAAAACATATTTCTAATTAAAAACTATTTCAAGATATTGATAGATTTGATATTATTTGATATATTATCCTTCAAATTAATAAGTTTGGTATTATTTGATAGATAACTTAGATTTGGTATTATTTAATATATTATCCTTCAAATTAATACTAAATAACTTAGATTTGGTATTATTTAATATATTATCCTTATTTGATATATTATCCTTCAAGAAATAATTGAAATGATTCTATTTAAATCATGAGAGTTATTTAGTATTGTATAGTAAATGGATAACAACATAAGATTCATTAATATAAAGGTTATTTTGTGTCAAATAATATATTATTAAAAGAGAAATATTCATAATAATATTACAAAGTAATAAGATTGTATTCTAGTTCTTTTAATTATATGATAAAAGTTGTTATTTAATGTTGAATATTCTTCAGTGTATATGGATAGAAATGAGATATTTATATAGTATTGAATAATATACGAATAAAAGCGTTAAGATGCGCTGATATATTATTTAATAATTGAAGACTTTATTATTTAAATTATAATATGTTAATGTCATTGTACTTTTTATCAATATTTTGTAAGGAAAATGTAACATTAAGCAACTTGTATAATATGTTTAAATAAATTAAAAGGAATTTACATCTGATCTCGTTGCTGTTATATAGCAACAAATATTATTCGTTTATCAATATATTATTTAACTCAAAACTTTATCGATGATAACATTCCAAATTATAATATGCAAAACTTTATCGATTATATTATTCCAAAGTATAACATAAAAGACTAATTTGTAAGTTGGTTCGATAGGCTGGTCAATGCTTTGTATTTTTAAGCTTGGAGGTCCAAGTTCAAACCTCGAGAACCACAGTATTAGTTTGAATTTCGACACAAAACTCACAAGGCCAAAGAATTAGCATTTAACGAGGCCAGATTGAATGTGCGATACAGCTCAGAACACTTGATAATGTAGTTTTGAATTTCGACACAAAAAGCTTCATGAGCCAAAGAATTAGCATTTAACGGTGCGTTGAATAATGCGATACTGCGTTAATGCGCCATGGCACTTTTAAAGGGGCCGTGGGCGAATAAGGCGATAATTTCCTTAGCGGGCTGGCCTAGCCGATTCGTTAAGGCAGATTTCCGAACTAAATGACGTGTCCGGCCTGTTCAGCTCTTAAGAGGCGGGCCGGTTCTAATAAACGTGTCTAAGAAATTCTAACTTGATAGGCTATTAACCAGTGCCCGATCTTGTAGTCTTACAGAGACTAGATATTTAAATCACATGGACAGCGAGCATCCATTTAGGACTTGATGGTTGTGACGAATCGGGCCTTGGTGGGCCGTCTGGGACCCGGCCCCACTTGATCCGGTTCAGTCGCTTGACCCGATAGGCCTGAGAAACGGCCCCGACCCCATCAATAAATGGGATGGATGAGGGGCCGATGGATTGGGCCGGGCCACCGGCCGGTTCGAGCCCATTGAATATTCGATGGGTATTACAGGCAGGTTCGAGACCTCGGGCCCACCCAACAAGCGATGGTAACATTTAAGAAAATAAGAATTGTGGCCGTTTAACATACAAAACTACTCTAAAACACATGTTTCATCGTGTAGTAAGTGAACTAGCGTGGTAACGTTTACATTAAACGATGCCACTTGGATTTAACACATAAAATAATTGAAATAAAAAGACATGTTGTGATACGTAGTAGCATGGCATAAGCGTGTGGCGTTTAGGACAAAAGCCGTACCACCGTTGCTTTTATAAATGTTGAGAAAATAATAAAATTAAACACCATAAACAATTAACAATGCGTAAAGCTGGACAAGCGTGACCACAATCTAAAATGTTTATTTGTCGTCCCTCTTCCCGGTGTCATCCTCTTCATTTCATCTTATTGGCGTTGATCAGCTGGCCGGCGGTGGCCGTGGTGGCATCCCTGCGTGTCAACCTCGTATCCTCCTGCATTGTCGGGCGATCCATCCAGCTTTCGTTCTGCATATACGTCCTCGTCTCACCAAACATGGCTAAGATATTGGCGTCCATTGACTCTAGCAAAGCTTTATTTGATGATCCATAGGATGACCCTACTTCGGTCGAGGGAACAAAAGGGGTTGTGGATAGGTAAGTGGCTCCCGATTGCACGGTAACCATCTAGTGGCGGCACGGGCGCACATTTGTTGAACAACCACACATCATCCCTCGCGAACTCAAATTTCTTGAAAAGCTTCCACGCTTAAGCAAGCCGACCTCCCGCGTATACAGCCCTAATGACATCGATTGTTTCCGATCATAGTCGCCTGTACATTGTATCATTTATTAACTTTCTAAAAGCGAGAACACACTTGAATTGACCAACAAATGAGAGGCATCATCCCATCTTGATGCGGAGCTTGTTTTTTATAGTTGATATGTAGTAGGATCATATGTATGCAAATTGACATAGCCCCATTCATAGCCCACGTAACAAGCAGCATGTATGAAAGTAAGCTCCGGCCAGCTTGACTATTAGTGGGCAAAAGTACCTGAAGCGACGCTTCCAATAAACTTTTGAAGGCCATTCAAATTGTCTTGTCTTCGTCTGCGGCTTCTTAGCTATACGGTCATTGTTAAGAATGGTCGCACAATCATTCAAACTAACCGGCCAATTACTACACCACCCCCTTTCATTATAATCGTGGAATCCCTCCCTACTCAAACCGAATACACTAACTAAATCATCTTCCATGATACTACCACGAACACCATTAATTGTGTAATTACACAACACACCTCCATTCGAATAAGTAACCCTAAGTGTATGATGAAATTGTGCAACTATCTCGGGGTACGAATCGCTAGTAAAAGTTGCAAATAATTGAATATTGACATCTTAATAACTTAAAATAAAAGTACTGATTACCTCCACAATTTCCCCATGCTCGAGGTACAATCCCGGCCTTACATTGTAATAGTTGATCCCTTCGCCCTCGCCCTCGGCCCCTTGTTGTGGTGGTGGTGATGAGCGGGAATGTTTGGCCGAGAATGCCGTTCTCTGACTTCTCGGTTGACCATAGCTTCATCTTGAACGACTTCTTTGTGCTTTGATTTCTTTGGTTCCATTAATTCAAGCGGGTTTAATTTGATAATATTGTGTTCTTGAATATGTTTAGAGATAGTTGGATGAGATTTGAGGATTGAATTGAGAGAGAATTTGGCTTGGGAAGTTAAAATATATGTTATTATGTTGAAAAGTGAGTTTTTGCTTGTAATAACTTGAATTCACGATACTAATATGCCTTAAGGTATACTAGTTGCTTGGTGGATTATTTTGAGGAGAAATCAAAAATTTCGAAGTTGAATAATTGATGACACAACGAATCGGTGGGTTGGTAGTACATTTGGTATTTAGAATTTAAAGTTGTCGGATGGAAATGATATTAGTTGGGTGGTAATATAATTTGAGGAATGGAATGTTGATGTTGGAAGTTAGTTGTCGATAAGTTAAAGCGAGAAGTATCCAATTGAATTAAAAAGCGATCGGGTTTCACCGTATAAAGCTAATGGGCCAACCCATTATAACCGAGCCCAAGAAGCCACAAGGATCGAACACTTCTTTCCTCGCGTGATACGGCAGCGATAGAGAGCCCACGCTTGATTTTTCTTTCTTCGATTTCTCTTCCATCATGACTTTGGACCTCAAATTTCTTGAAGAGTTTCTACTCATCATCCTCTGCGATTCAATATGTAAGATAGGTCGAGAAACTTTTGTGTATTTAAATTGAGTTCGAATGAGTTGACTTTTTTATTGACTTTTTGTATTTTTGAATTTATTGCTGAAGTGATACTTGGGTTTTAAATTAGATTATTCTTGAGTTGAAATTACGTGTTTGATGTGGAATTTCGGACGTTTAGGGCCGTTGACTTTTGGAATTTGGGTTAGAGCTTAGGTTTATGAGATATTGTGAATATAATTATTATCCCCAGGCATAGATTATAGTATAGGAGATGACGTGTCGATATTTGGGGTGAAAGTATATTGAGTTGACTTTCGAATTGATTTTGGGTTGAATTTTTCTAAAATGTTGTTGAGAGTATAAATATGTTATTGGACCTTTATTGTGATTGTTGAGTGGAAATTTTGATTTATGATTTGTTTAGATAAATATGTTGAGAAATTAGTTTTATTAGATTTTGAGTAGTAAACGGGCTTCCGGATTTGAGGTTGTTAGAAATGGGTTTGATTAGTTGGAAAAGTTGATATTTTGGGTTAATTGAAGTGGTTGAGAAAATGTTAGTATTTTAGTTGGGTGACCCGATTATGGGATTTAGTCGGGATAGTTGAAATTCGTCAATTTAATAGTCTTTGAAACATAATTAGCCATCTATACTTAAGTTATCAATTTGTATCTAAAATGGGTTGAAAAGTCAGGAATTGAATAGATAAGGGTTAAAATTATTGTGAGTAGTAATTATATTTCGAGTGTTTTGATTAGGCCGGGCAGGGGGAAAGGCACTTGAATGGAATTGGGTGGGGCGTTCGATTGCTAACTTGGCGAGTACTTATCTGCGGGTGCTCTTTGCATTACTTACTTTAAAATTGTGTGAGCATTAAATTTGTGGTATAATTATGTGAGAGAATGACCATACGTATGCATTTGTGAGCCTTGAATATGTGTAATTCATTGTGTGACATATTATGATTATGCGATTGTATTTCGGCGTTGAAGGTATTCTTTGAGGTATACTAACTTAAACTCTAACTTATGTTCTTGTGTTACGTGGCATCGGCATTCGATTACATTGGCCTTGTCGGCACTTTTGGTCTATTGGCAGCCATTTGTGATTGATTTATGATTGTGAGATGTTTAGTTATTGTGCTTGGATATTGTTTGGGAGTAGTTGGTTGTTGGTTGGGGTTATGCGTGACTTTGAGGTGACTTGAGTATTAGGATGTGACCCTATAGTTGAGATGATTAGGGGTTAGGTGGCTCTCCTTCCTTGCAGGATATGTGACGCTATTGGCCTTATACTTTGTGTATAAGTGCGGTTTGCCTTATACTTAGTGTATAAGTGCGGTGTGCCTTATACTTAGTGTATAAGTGCGGTGTGCCTTATACTTAGTGTATAAGTGTGCCTTATACTTAGTGTATAAGTGCAATTTGCCTTATACTTGATGTATAAATTAATGGTGTGCCTTATACTGAGTGTATAAGTGCGCCTTATCTTTAGTGTATAAGTGCGGTTGGCCTTATACTTTGTGTATAAGTGCGGTTTGGCCTTATACTTCGGTATAAGTGCGGTTGGCCTTATACTTCGGTACTCATCTTGATTGTGATTATCGGTGGTCGTTCTACTTGGTGAAGCCAGTTGAGCATATGCGGATTAGAGGTTGGTATAGTTGTGGGGATATATGAGAGATAGATAGTTCGATGACTAGAGTTATAGTCGTTGTTGAGTCTCTTGAGTTAGCACTACGGGTAATTGTGTCTTTCTTGGAAAACTTTCTATTATAACTCCATATGTTATGCTCACGAGACTTTCTTTGGAATTATGTTGTATGAGCTTATTAGGTAGTGGGATATATATATATATATATAATGCTTTATTCATATTTGACATGTAGTTTGAGGAATTTTCTATGAGGTGTTGTATGATCTACGTTTATGACTTGTTTATTGAGGATTTATGAGCGTTGTCTTGCGATTATCTTGGAATGTTGCCATGATGAAATTATATGAATTAGGTTTCGGTTGATTATTGATAATATTATCAGTTTCTGCGTGGATCCTAGGTTGGTATTAATCGTTATACATCCTTTAAGGCTAAAAGTTGAGTTGGTTAATGGTTGAGATAACTTTGAATGAAAGGGCATTAGTATAAAATTATAAACAGCGTTTATGCTTGACCCATAGATGGTGTTGATGATATGTTTATATATAATGGGAAGTTGGATTCAAACGTGTTAGTATATAAGTTATGATCGGCCACTACGTTGATATCGTGAGGTGAATAAGTTTCGTAGACTAAATGAAGAATTTGGTGAGATAATTTTGTACTTAAGTCATCTTGATTTAAGATATATGTTGCTCGGTTGTATTAAGATAATGAAACAATTTGGAGGTTCTTATGAGGAACAATTAGATGTCATAGGAGGTATGACTATAATTGGGAGTAACACTTTAAGGTGAACTAAAGATAAGTAATGAGGGGTGTATGCTTGAGTGAGGAGATGTCAAGATATATGTGTTCGAGTTGTCGTATGCTTAGGAAGGTTGTATATTATGTCGAGGAATTGGTTGTACTTAGAAAGATAACAAATGAGAGATGTCTCTGTGATTAAGGTGTATGCGTGAGTAAGTTGTTGACGATGGTGTGTGGATTTGTCGATTGGTAGTTGGAAGTCGTTAAGGAAAGATTTATGTCTTTGAGAGAGGGAGCATATAAATATAACTTTTTGAGGTATATAGTCTACATATAGGTCGGGGACTTGAATTATCCTTGTTTGTATGAGTGGTAGGTTTATTTACGTAATATTTGTATTCAGAACTGCAAGCGACTCCCTATTTGTAACGGCCCACCCCAAGTCGGCCGCCACGAGTTAAGATCATTAACAACACGTATGCGAG
This sequence comes from Lithospermum erythrorhizon, assembly GCA_019722365.1. Classification (NCBI taxonomy): domain Eukaryota; kingdom Viridiplantae; phylum Streptophyta; class Magnoliopsida; order Boraginales; family Boraginaceae; genus Lithospermum; species Lithospermum erythrorhizon. The sequence goes on along the minus strand of JADFUC010000643.1, from coordinate 6,987 downwards.
TGCGAGCGATGGATCTGATAACAACATAACCTGTGACATTATCCAAAATAAAGCTCTATTTCCATCGTGGTGTTCCATGATACATCCAACAAAATAACAGCGAGAACACAAATCCAAATACATCATAAAGATATGACAACGAGACCGTCAATATAATACAACCCATAATCTCAAATATACAAATTTTCAACAAAAGAAATAGTACGATGAGGCTTTCTATGCCGCTTTCGCTTTATGATCTCCTTGGCTTCGGCCAAAACCATTCTCGGCCACCTCAAATCACTCCTAGAAACCTAGACATGAAGCATGCCCATAGAGAATAGAGTCGGCTATTAGGCTGAGTGAATACAAATACCACAATTTGATTCCGTCGTATATATATGCTTATATATATATAAATATATATCGTATGCACATACATAAATCGAGGTACTAAAAATAGCTGTCACATATCCACATAGATTTCTCTTATACAATGTTACCTGACGCTTTACATGAGATTATATTCATAACTAATGCATTTTCATTTAAGGAGACAATCTCGACACACAAAGTCATCAGTGAGGAATCGCTCCTTGAATAATACATATGAGGAATCCGCCTCCAAATAATACATATATGAAATCCCACCTCCAAAATAATACACACATGAGAATCCACCTCCAAATAATACATATATGATCCACCTCCAAATAATACACACACATGAGAATCCGCCTCGAATAATCGGATGGGGCCTCATATCCCACCCGACGGTACACCCCTTTCAATGTGCATATCACATGAAACCTCCCGAATCACGGGGCTACCCTGCAATATACACACCACTTTTACGAAACCTCCCGGTCAGGGGTAAGCACCGCTCATAAATAACACATCGCTTGATCAACGCATCTGTAGCGCGGCCACCTGCTTGCCCCGGCCGCGGCCATCCAGCATGTGACCATAGCACTTGATTTCATAATGAATTATATCGAAACTATCTCATAATGTAACTCGTAAATATCAATTATGTCATAACATCTTCGTAATCATAGTTATCTCGTAATGTCGATCAAATCTCGGTTAATTCATAATATCGTCATAAATCACCATTTCACATAATATCAATCATAGTCCGCCTTGATACACATATCAGGGGCAGTCTCAAGCAATACATAGAAAATATATAACATGATATATATATATGAAAGGTCCCATTCGTGATTTGTACTCACGTCGAGGCTAGTAGTAATGACCATCTACATGCGGTCCTTGTGCTTTAGATCGGGCTCGGCTCTATTAGAAAAATTATACATTATAACGTTAGCGAATAACTTCACTTAGCATTTCTATATAAACCCCGTCTCACGTTCAAATTTACAATAACTATGATCATCCTGCTCCCAAGATTGGTATACACTTCTAACATTCCAAAGCGTAACCATATTCCAATCGCCAACTCGAAAAATCTCAATACGTCATCACTTGTACCGACAATAACATCTTAAAGCACACATTCTAATCAATCTAGAAATAAATTAACAACTAATTAACCATTAAATACAACCTCAATTGGCGCTAGTACCATACGAACTTTTCAAACTTCCTCAACCAAATCTACATCCATATCAGGCCGGCAGATTCTATACCCGATTCAACTATATTAAAGTCCTCCCAACCTCATATTACCATTTAAAGTCAATTTAAGAAAATCGATAAAAGTCGACATACAAGCTTACACCTGACTTTCTAACTGATAACTTCTCAAAATCACCCTCACAATTCTAGATGCTGAGATAACATTTCTATACCATAATATAATCAAGATCTAAAAGTCAACACAAATACATAAAAGTCAACTCCTCAAGAACTCAAGAAATAACCCAAAAGATTCAATCTTTCTTACCTAGATTTGATGAGGATGACGAGGAGAAAACTCACCAGTTTGATGCTTGAGTTTAAGCGTGTCGATGAGAGAAATGGAAGAAAATTTTGAGGGAGGAAAATTGAAGAGGACAATCGGCCATGGAGGGAAGAAGAGGTTTTTGTGTGTTTGGAAAATGATGAAGATGATGATAGGATGGTGAAGAGATTTTTAAAATGACTTAGGCCGTTTAGTTGGGTTTATTTCTCACTTTTCGTACTTAAATTCCAATGAAAGCAGAAGTCCAAATCTAAAGTTTTCCATAACATAACTACTACTCGCTATAATACAGAATCTCGATACGTAGATTTTATTAAGAAATCATTTATACTATCACCGGGTCCCGCCACAAGCGAAATATACCGCCAACCCGACCGTTTGTTAAATTCTCCAGCACCACCGACCGAAATTTTTAAATTTTACTGCACGAAATACTCACCGAGAAACATATACTATCGACATAATATTAGTAGAGGCAGGGTTATTTATTTATTTCCACACTATGGGGCGTTTATGTCTAGGTTGTTGTGATGGCTGCGTCCCGTGGGTGGCAATGGTGGCTTGAAGACCTCGGCAGTCATACTTGTATCTTAGTTGGAGATTTAGGTTATGCGTAATAAATTATTGTCGTCTCGAGTTGTAGAACCCGTTGTTTGATGTTGTATTTATATTATTACTTTTCAGTTGTTGTATTGTTGATTAATTCACCCGATGGACGAGTTGTATTATTTTATATCACGTTAAGTAAAGTCGTTTATCGTTATGTCGTTGGTGACTACGATTGTTCGGAGTTGATGGCGGTCCCGACTTCAGAGAGCCCACAGGCGAATTAAATTCCACATTAACACTTAACCCCATTTGCTCGAATCTAGCGGGGTACCGTTTAATTTAAACGTGCCACCGTTAGTGAAAAAAAAGAGGCAGTGACTGCCTTAAAATGCACCATGATAAACGTGTCCACGTTTAATTTTAACGTGGGCACGTTTGTTACACACAAATATTGGTTTTCTCGTGTGACAAACGTGGCCACGTTTATTTTAGACGTGGTCACATTTGTCACACGAAGAAAACCAATATCTTGTGTGTTCCAAACGTGACCCCGTTTCAATTAAACGTGGCCACGTTTGAGTATAAACGTGGTACCGCTTGTTTAGACGGTACCACGTTAAGAACACATTTTGTAGAATATATAAAAGTTTAACTTAATGGAACAAATGAACATTTTTATTATTTTAAGCGTTCATGGTTTATACTCGTGCGGACGAGAAGTTTACATGAGTTCCTTAAAAATAAAATTATACAAATCATCATCATAAACTAATTCGTCCTCGGACTCTTCTTTGTCGAATTGACTTAAATCGTCTAATGTGTTGGTGCCAACTGTGCTTGATTTAATACCGCCGATATTAATACGCTAAGATTGTCGAACATATCTTTTTGCTTTTTTTCTATGGTGAGTCTTGTTTTACATCTATGTTAGGCTTCCGTCCAATCCTTGACACACACACTGAGTGTCGAGGCTTGTAAGTCTTGAACGTTTTTGATTGTATTGTAGTTTCGCCATGCTAAATGCAGATTCACTAGGTATTGTAGACATATGTATAGAAAATATTTATTTTGTCATCTTAGATAATACCGGAAACAAGGCTTCCTTACTAGCCCACCATTTTAATATATCAAAAGGATTGCTATATATATATCGTTATATTGACTCGATTGATATTGGTAGATTTAAATATTGATTAACTTCGTTAGGTAATGTCTTATTATGGCTGGAGAGGGGGTAGGATTATTTTCACCTAATAATTGTAACTGGCATGTAAAAAATTTCTAGGTGATCTCCGTGTGTTAAAAGTACACTAATTGAGGAGATTAACGGCCATGATTGATATTTTACTATCGTGTGCAAAATAAGTTTCAATTTTCATCTTTATGTTTAGTAATATCAAAAATTCTTTAGTTCGAGGATTAAGCATTAAGCATCATAAATGCGTCATGAAATAAAAAACTCTTAATTTAAATTAAGGATCATTATTGCACCATTTGCGTAATATGCGTGTGGTATAGGATGAAAATATTTTTAAAACTTATAACACATATTTGGAACCATATACCAACAGCATGCTCGTCTACATGTTTAGTCATATGAATGAAATGATTAACAACACATTCTAAAGAAGGTGAATGTTTGGATGATATTGACCAACAGCAGGGCATGGCTACTCATAAATATTGTAATTTCTTCAATATACATATATGCATGAACTAGTAGATAAATTAGAGTTCCGTCTAGTTCGCGATCGAGAAATTAATTTCCTAAACTTCTTGCAGCCTCAGCAATTTTTATATTCATGTTTTTATTACCCCCCTCCCATTGTAACAACAAGAGTGGTAAAATAATCATCCCCATAACAACTTTTATTCCATGCTTTTTGCTTTAACTAATTGAAGGGCGTGACATAAACATCTAACGTGAAAAGGGTTTCTAAAATCAGGTTTAATTGACATCTTTAATTTCTCAATTGAAACATTGACAGCGGGCGCATTATAAATGAAGTGAAGCAAATCTTATTCGCTTTCATACATTTGCTTAATCTTGACACATGCAGTATACCAAAAATTTGAATATTATTATGTTTAGCATTGATGCAAAAATAAATAATTCTCCTTTGTAAACTCAATCTTTATCAATCAATGGCATGTTACACACATTATATCTCAAATCGTAGAACATCAATATATATCACTAAATCCCAAAACTTAAATTTTATAAAGGCAAAGTAGAAAGTTGCTTACAAAACTCTTTTCAGTTTAAAATATTTAAAAATTGAGTTCGCTTAGTAGTGCAGAATCTGGGATGATTGGTGAAGCATGTATCCATCATAATGATTAAAAAGGCAAGCTACTGATTTACAAATTTTATAGTTTCCGGCCTGCAGAAAGCCCAAAATATTAAAAAAAAAAAAAAAAAAAAAAAAAAAAAATTACCGCCCGGTTTAAGGTGATGTCGTTCCTTGTGTACCGCCCACGTCATGTGAGTCTTATGACTTAATAAGTCTCTAGCAGATGATGATGAAGAGCCCGTTCGTCCTTTACGTAATGTAACACTTTCCGTATGTGCATTATTTGCCCACTTATAATATTATTTGGGAGTTAAGTTTATGTTAATTCGAGGAAGTTTGTGTGTTGTTAAGCAGGCAGAAAACTAAACCTTAGAAGACAGACAGCCCAGACAGCCCAACCCCCAGCCAGAGAGAGAGGCGACGCGCTTGACTCTTTGAAATATCTTGCACGAACTCATTGTTGTCATTTTCATCGCTTATCCATGTGATTAATGTCCATCTTCTTCCTTTTAATAACTTTCCCCAAAGCTAATCTTTGGTCTAAAATTTCTTGGAGAGTTTTCAGTCTTTTTAATGTGTGTGATAATCTCTTTTTTTTTTTTTTTTTTTTTTTTTTTTTTTTTTTTTTTTTTTTTTTTTTTTTTTTTTTTTTTTTTTTTTTTTTTTTTTTTTTTTTTTTTTTTTTTTTTTTTTTTTTTTTTTTTTTTTTTTTTTTTTTTTTTTTTTTTTTTTTTTTTTTTTTTTTTTTTTTTTTTTTTTTTTTTTTTTTTTTTTTTTTTTTTTTTTTTTTTTTTTTTTTTTTTTTTTTTTTTTTTTTTTTTTTTTTTTTTTTTTTTTTTTTTTTTTTTTTTTTTTTTTTTTTTTTTTTTTTTTTTTTTTTTTTTTTTTTTTTTTTTTTTTTTTTTTTTTTTTTTTTTTTTTTTTTTTTTTTTTTTTTTTTTTTTTTTTTTTTTTTTTTTTTTTTTTTTTTTTTTTTTTTTTTTTTTTTTTTTTTTTTTTTTTTTTTTTTTTTTTTTTTTTTTTTTTTTTTTTTTTTTTTTTTTTTTTTTTTTTTTTTTTTTTTTTTTTTTTTTTTTTTTTTTTTTTTTTTTTTTTTTTTTTTTTTTTTTTTTTTTTTTTTTTTTTTTTTTTTTTTTTTTTTTTTTTTTTTTTTTTTTTTTTTTTTTTTTTTTTTTTTTTTTTTTTTTTTTTTTTTTTTTTTTTTTTTTTTTTTTTTTTTTTTTTTTTTTTTTTTTTTTTTTTTTTTTTTTTTTTTTTTTTTTTTTTTTTTTTTTTTTTTTTTTTTTTTTTTTTTTTTTTTTTTTTTTTTTTTTTTTTTTTTTTTTTTTTTTTTTTTTTTTTTTTTTTTTTTTTTTTTTTTTTTTTTTTTTTTTTTTTTTTTTTTTTTTTTTTTTTTTTTTTTTTTTTTTTTTTTTTTTTTTTTTTTTTTTTTTTTTTTTTTTTTTTTTTTTTTTTTTTTTTTTTTTTTTTTTTTTTTTTTTTTTTTTTTTTTTTTTTTTTTTTTTTTTTTTTTTTTTTTTTTTTTTTTTTTTTTAAAAGGTAAGAAAGTTCGAACCTTTTGAGTGTTCTTGTTTCTACCATAGTTTTGAGAAGATTTTGACTTTTTGGTTACTTGAGTTGATACTTGAGTTTGGATAATGATAATGATATAGAATGAGTCGTCTAAGCTTGGTATAAGATGTGATAATAATAATAATAATCGATTTATGGGGTTGAAATATGTTGAGAATTATGAGTTGACTTTAATTTGACTTTTGTTTACTTTCAAAATAAGGTATAAAATTGTACTTTTTTTGGACTTTTGTATGGTTGTTTGAGGTGTGAAGTTGTGATTTATATGTGATTAGAGAATATTATTAGGATAAAATGAGTTTTGTAAAGTTTGATTGGTGCCCCGCCTGCCTTGCCTTACTTAAATGGGTTTGAAATTAAAGATGGTTGCAGAAATGGGATGATTAGTTGTTATTAATATCGGAACTTTGTGCTTTGGGTGGTGGAACTCATTAAAATGGAAGGGATTTGGGAGCAAGTTGGAATTAGGTTATAATGGGAACTTCGTTGGGTTATTTGGAAGTATAAATATGTAGGTAGAATGTTATATTACTGATTTGTATATTGTAAGTATTAATGGCTGCCCAGTGCAGTGCATGCGGTGCCTGCCTGCCACGCCGTTGCCTGCCGTTCTGCCGCCGCCGCCTGCGGTGATGCCGTGATTGCCGCCGTGCCTGCCTGCCTGCC